>CAUYQV010088431.1:0-193887 GCA_963574575.1 Galagoides demidoff
ATTATCTCCCCCTGTTGCCTGTGTGTTCTTATTCATCCTTTGAAACTTGGATTAGATATCATCATTCTCTACTCCTAGAAAGACATCAGGAATCATTTCTCATCATCCCCTGGCTCAGTCAACAATTCCTTGTATCTTGTGTGATTTTTTGGTCCTCTGGATATATACCTAATAGAGGACTTACAGGATCAAATGGCAGGTTTATTTTTAGTTCTCTAAGTGTTCTCCAGATGTCTTCATCCTATAAGGGTACACGTGAATCTCTCTAATTGTAGAATATAAATGTCTTAATAACCAAGAAAAAGACATGAAGGCTATGTTAACCAGTTGGACGAAAGTATTTCAAATTGTATACAGAAACAGTACACTGTACCCCATAATAGTATTAATGTACACTGTTATGATTTAATAAAAAAATAAATAAATATAAAACAATTCCTTGTATCTGTGCTCAAGAACCACCAAGAAGAAATACTCAGCACGTCAATGACCATGGGTCAGTCTCTTCTAAGGACAGGACCATGAAAACCCCTTTTCATTCTGCACCCTGTCAGGACAGAGTGATTGATTCACTTGTGTTTGGTCTACCTATCCAAACCCTCTTCTTCCCACTCTAGAGCCCTTAGGAGTCCGCATTGTCCTTCCTTTCCACACCTGGCTGGAAAGATAAGGCACAAAGTGTATGACTTGTGGAACTGGCTATTCCCCCCCCCCCCCAGGGCTGTGATGTTTACAAATGACAGGAAGGTCAAGAGAGAGTTCAAAAGTGAGTGTAGGTAGAAGCATTCAGAAGCCTCAGTACTAATGGCCCACGCAGTCCCGACTAGCCCCTGCCCTTGGGAGGGCCTGGACTCTCCCTTTGGTTGGCCAGATCTCCCGCTGTTCTTGTCTCCTTTCTCAACCTTGTTTTCCTGGCTTCCTCATGATTCTAGAAACTACCTGACACTCTTCCAATTCATTCGTTTTCTGCTTAGCTTGCTTACAAATTAGAATCCTGGCTCAAACAAAGACCACCTGGTATAAAACCCAAGACTAAGAAGAATGGGTAAGTGAAGAAGAGTCCGTGGACACTTGTATCCATCAATCCTGGTTTATAAAAATGAATCTGAGTGCAATGATTTTTCCCAATAATACATAATAATAATACATCCCAGAGATACCTGGAGCATTGTTCCTCCTTGTCATGACACTGGCACCACCCCCTGCACCACCCCGCCCCCCGTGAATCCTCTTTCATAGAAGATTCACTGGAATAATTCAGGATTCTCCCATAGTTCTCGTTAACATGATCAAGTCTAGCCAGTGGAAATAACAGGGTGGTGATTTGATGGTTGTGTTTCAGAAACTCTAGAGACCCTGAGAGACCATGGACTATTAACTACGGTTTGAAGGAAAAAGAAATTCAAATGTAAGATTCCAAGTCAGAAAAACGGAAGGGGCCTTAATAATTCCTGCCCTCCTTACCCTTAAATTAATAGTTCTGTGGAAAAGAAGATATTTACATTTTTCAACAGGGAAAGTTCTGCTTATTCCCCTTGTTCATTTCCCTAGTGAAGTGTTTGCCTTTTTCTCATTGATCTGTAAGGGCTCATAATTTTAGGAGTGGCTCTAGTGCAGTTGTTAAAAGTATGGATTTTGCCCTCAAACAAACAGTTCCAAATCCTATGTTTACTGCATCTTTTTTATACGGCTTTGGTCAAGTCTTTTTCTGTAAATTTGTTGCCTTGTCTATTAAATGGAAATAATAAGAGTATATAACATCACAGGGCTATTGTAGGAACTCAGAGAGCGTCTGCATAAGATACTTAGCAAAATACCTGGCCCATCCGTGAAGAATTTCATGGACTGTTAGCTGCATGTATTAGCTATTATGTTGTTTTATGAGTTGCATTTTCTTTTAATTCACACTCACATTCTAACCTAAATCTACAGCTGGTGTCAGAAAACTTGCCTAGCAAAAGCCAGATAGTAATTAATTTTCAATTAATTACTAATTAATTGAAGGATTATTGTAGGCTTTATGGCCCAGTCACAACTATTCACCCCTGTCATTGTAGCACTAAAGCAGTCACAGATCATATGTAAGCTGATGGGTGTGCTGTATTTCAGTAAAAATCTCATTTACGGACACTGAAAAAAAAAATTTTTTTTTTTTGAGACCAAGTCTCACTATGTCGCCCTTGGTAGAGTGCTGTGGTGTCGCAGCTCACAGCAACCAGCAACCTCTTGGGTTTAAGCGATTCTCTTACCTCAGCCTCCCAAGTAGCTGGGACTACAGGCACCTGCCACAATGCCCAGCTATTTTTTGGTTGGAGTTGTCATTGTTGCTTAGCTGTCCCGGGCTGGGTTCGAACCTGCTACCCATGGTGCATGTGACTGGCGCCATAACCACTGTGCTATGGGCACTGAGCCAGGACACTAAAATTTTAATTTTATATAATTTTCACATGTCACTAACTGTTTTTCTTCTTTTGATTTTTTTCAGTCATATAAAAATGTAAAAACTATCTTGAGCTTGCACAGCATTCAAAAACAGGTGACAGGTCAAGTTTGGCCCATGGGCTCTAGTTCCCCAGCCTCCCATCTAGAGGAAGACACGAAGCCTGTATATGGCCCCTCTTAGAGACACATATTCATTTCCAGTCTGCCACCAGAACCTGCTGTGAAGTGACATGCTGATAGACAATATGGTAAGACTTGATCAACAAAGCCAGTCCTGTAACTTTGAGAACCTCAGAGTATGTCATAAATGCCACGTCAAGTGCCAAGATTTTCTTTACACTGCATTTTTTAAACTTTCAATAAAAAGTCACCCACAGCTATTCAAGTCTATTTCTACTTGGTTGTTAGAAAAAAAATTTTCTCCTTTCATTATATTAGAAGCATCTTGAAAGGAAATTAACAGTTTGTCACCTTCACGGTGTGAAATTATGCAGATGAAAACTGTAATTTTTAAAAGATAATGTCTTTTATTCATTTATATTCATAAGCATTTACTAGAAATATCTGTATTTAGAAGATTTTTAGAGAAAAAACATACTTTGCAAATTGTAAAAATATCTCTGAACGCAAGGGATTTGCTTAACTAGGCCTACGTTTTGATGCCAGAATCTTATCCAACTCTCATCCAGCAGTGCTTTAAGGATTTGTATGGTGTATCAAACTATATATACCTACAGTATGACATAAAACAAATGTCATCGTGAGGTGAAAGAGATGTTTTAGTTCTCTTGTTTCTTATCTGTACTCTAAGTATATCAACATGCGATGATAAAAGCAAAATTCTTATTCAAATCTGTACTACAATTGATATGCATTTAGTATCTATTGTATTTTGCTTGATAGTTATCCATACATATGTAAATTTCATAAACATCCTAATTTCGAAATTAGATTCAGCATTTTTGACACTTCCCATTTGTAATAATCTCTCCCGCCCCCCACCCCCAGAAACTAAAATAGGCTTATGGGGACAATATTGCAATAAGCTATTCCACATCTGGCTATCAGAGCCATATTTTGTTATTTAAATAAAAAAAAAAATCCCCCCCAAAGCGGTTTCTATATGCTTGGTTTCTCCTTCTGTTATTACCCATTTAACAGTAGTTTCACATACAGCCAGGCATGTGCCAAACTTAGGGCCGATAATAAAAAATACCGACTTAATATAATTTG
Source organism: Galagoides demidoff (assembly GCA_963574575.1). Taxonomy (NCBI): domain Eukaryota; kingdom Metazoa; phylum Chordata; class Mammalia; order Primates; family Galagidae; genus Galagoides; species Galagoides demidoff. The sequence goes on from CAUYQV010088431.1 coordinate 3,676, forward strand.
CTTCCTTGGCTTGTAAGAAAGCAGAAAGCGTTGAAAAACTGTTTTGTGTTTATTAGTGAAGCCATTGTGGAGGGTGATTGGGGTTTCATTATAAGGAGCCTGCAAACAGTTTTAGCACAAATGCCAATATACATTTTGGAATCTAGTGCAATTTTAAGTAGTCGCACTCAAATGGTTTTGCAGAATCTGCAACACAAATAAGTATATTGTGTTTGAACAGCACCACCAACTACTATACTATTTGTTGCATTGATCTTCATTGTGAATGCTTCAAACCTTTCTACTTTCATGAAATGTAAGGGGCAAGTATATTCCCTGGAATCCCGAGGTATGATTAGTTACTAAGCAATCAGAAAAAAAAAAATCACAGCAAGGCATATTTCTGAAAGAAATTAAAAAAAGAGTAAAGATCACCCCTCTATTTGTGTTACATAGCAAATCACACAATACCTCATCGATGGTACTGTATATATTAGCTAACCACCATGGGCTAGCTAGAAGCTCACACATCAATGAAAAGATCTTTGTCAATTGCTGTATGCCTCATTATCTCACTAAGATTTCTTGGCAACAATTAACAGTTACCCAATTCATAGAAATTGCCTTTATTATTTTTGAAGCAGCTACTTTCTTTGGCTTTAATGACTAAGAGAATAGAGACAGATGTCTCTGTTGCTAGGGAGACTGAATTTAAAAAAAAAAAAACCTTTGAAATGAAGTAAATAAGCAACTACCATCTTTTTTTATAAAGGAAAATTCTGTTAGTTTTGAATTAACTATTTGTTTTAAAAACAAACCAGCAGTAGCTTTAATTTTTTAAGAAAGTACACTAGAATGGCTTATTACTATTATTCTCTGGCAGTAATAAATCATTAAAAAAAAAAAAGGAACATCAGCCCACCTGTGCACTCAGTATCAATTGAGGTTGTTTATCTGAAACTGGTACTTTCTTTGTCCTGGTACCTGAATTCAACGGGAATTGCCTTTTTATACCATGTGTCAATCTTCTATAGAGAGAAAGCAGCTTCCCCTCTGAGCGAGGAACACCTAGGCCTTGCAGATGAACCTGGACTGCTGACTCTGCTGACTCCTTGGAGCCCACATCCCCTCCTCATCTAGCTCCCATCTAGCCTGTAGCCCCTTGTCCAGATCTCTCAGCTCTGGAAAACAAGTGGTCCAGGCCCTGAACCTCTTGTCAACTGGGCCTAGCCTAAGAAGTGACATTACTTCCTTAAAATCTCTCTCGTTCATGCTTTTTCCTTTATCTCTAATTCCGGGCGCTTGATAATATACCTAATGCACTTGCATTTGGGCGTATCTTAGACATCTGCGCTCGGCTCAATCCCTGCCACCATCTCACTCTGATTTCATAATGCTTAAGGATGAATGATACTGCCACAAGAAAGGGGAAAAAAAAAAACAGTTTTAAATGAAAACACATGTAACAAAAAACAATTGCCATCCACCTACATTCCTTGAAAGAGCCCCTAATCTCCTATGGAATCTATACAAAATCTCCCAAACATCTTCCTAGCCCTGTTTTAATTAAACCATCACCAGGCATCAGCATTCAATTTCAGTATAAACTGAAAATTAAACAGGCATTTGTTTTGCCTACTTTGCTTAAATATTAGTACAGTTTGTTAAAACATAGCAAACGATTTTGTCTATTTTTAAATGTTATATGCTATTACTATAATTAAAAATAAACCATAGTATGTAAAACAACATGTAAAATGGAAGAACCTTCCTCTTCTCATCTAAGGGAATGTTCAGAATTATCCCCCACGTTTTGACTTTGGTGGCCCAGGGACCTGAGAACTATTTATAATATTCTTCTCTGGAAAAGCAGATGCTTACCTCCAAATGGTAGACTGAAAGAGTTCATGAGAAACTTTCATTGGAATACTTTCTGTGCTTTCTTAATTAAAATTTTAATTTCACGAGATGCAATTAGTATGGAAAACAGACAATCATTCAGTTCACACTAGATAAAACTGGGTCTCCGCAAAGCAGTACAGTATGTTGGGTGAATACAGCAACTTTGGGGGTTCAGAATTCTGGGCTCAAATCTCACTTTAATTTCTTACTTAGTAAAAAGGTATTTTAGTCAATTGCCTGGCTTTTCAAAGTCTGACTTTTGTTGATGGTAAACCATGAATATTAATCACCTCATAGGTTTTCTGGGAAGGTTCAAATGAGGTAATAAATTGGTCCAAAGCCATCCAAGGAAACTCTCAATAAATGTTGGAGTTGCCACCATCATTGACATTAGCTGCTTTACAGTTTTCTGTCAATATTAATTGAAAATGAAAAGCTTGCAAACTTTTTATGAGAATTGGGGGCATCATATATTCTTTATGGCAGTTAAGGTCACATTATTTAAGAAACATACAACTGTGATTTATTTCCAAATATGGTACCATTTTCACTTTGGATGATTTTATTATCTCATGAGATTATATTTAACAGTAATCGCAGCTGGGTCATCCCAGCTAAGCTCACTAGCTTGCTCTGCTGTGAGCACGACTCACTTCAGCTCTTGAAAGAGCTGCTCCTAAAATGAGCACCCTTCCAATTTGAAATTGACTCGAATCTCATCTCAGCTATTAAGATTTTCTGATGGACCCCAAATACCTTACATTACGGCATGATAGCAGATTTTCAGTTTTGTGTAACACACACAGAACATTCATTTAACAAATGTTAATTGGACACCTACTGTATGCAAGTTACTATTCTAGGTGCCAGAAATTCACCACTGAACAATTCGGAGAAAGTCTCTGCTCTCCTGAGCTCTGCATTATAGCTGTAGGAGATTAGAAATACAAATAAACCAATGAATTAAATGGTTTCAGTTAGGAACTTGAGGAGGAAAAAAAATCAGTCAACTCAATCTGAGAATGACCAGAGTGAGTGCTGAGTGTCAAGGAAGGTAGGGCCACAACTTATGATCACCTCTCTTATGCACTGCACAGCTGTCTAGAAGATTCTGCTCATGACAGGTGAGTTGATAACCAAATGGCACATAAGAATTGGCCACACTACAGTCTAGGTAAAGAGCACTTCTATTGTAGGAAAAGAAAGAACAAAGACTTGATAGAAAGAATGAGTGAGTTTTGTGTTCTTGAACAGAAAGTTGACCACAGCACGTGAGCATGGGGGCCAGTATACCGAGAAGAGGCGGAAAGGTAGGCATTGAGATGTTTCCCAAGTCCGACTGCCAAATATTTCCCTGAATAACTTTTGCAAACCATGGATATGTGGCTCCACTCCAGACCAATCCTTGCCACTCTGAATATGTGTATGTGTGTGTGCTTGTATTTTTAATTTTCTTAGATGATATTATAAGTGCAACCAATGTGATGGCCATGGGTGAAGACCTTTCTAGGCATTATAATTACTGTGTTATTTTTCAAATTAATGTTCCCAGTTCCTTTTTAGTTTCTCACCTCCTCATTTTAAAGTTTGTGTTCCAGGCATGGCTCTGATTGTCTTCTCTATGCCTAAATCTGCTAAGAGTGCACTGCAGAAACAGACTCATGCTTCCAGGCACGTTCCCAATTACATTTAAAACAAAATAAACAAACAGGTGCGCCACAAACACCAGCACTTAGCAGCTGGCTCCCAGGCATTTCCTCCAGGGAGGTGACTCTGCATTCCCCAAAGTATTGTCAAAGAAGACAAAAGAAGGCTTTCACTTTGGAGTTGGAGTTGAACAACACCGTGATCTTCAGGAAGATCTGAGAGAGTCAAGACTCCCACCTGCCCAGAAACTTTCACCAACGTACTCATTTCCCCAGAATCCCAGTGATATCTCTAAAAGGCATGAATCGTTTTCCCAATTTTGAAAGTCGGACTCAGAGGTACAGCAGAAAGGATGAGGTGTTGAAGGTCACACAGGACGCACGAGGGTGAACACAAGCAAAAATGGTGGGTTTGAAAATGGCTGTTGGCACGTGCGGAATTGCAGAGTCGTTCCAGGATTGTTTGAGAGCGGTCTAGCTGTGACATCTGTCACTGCAACGGCAGCCAGGGCTGGTTTCAATAAATCTCTGCTCTATATTCCCAGTTTATGAGAAGGTCCTTCCTAACCGGAACGGAATCATTCTTTAGTTTTGAGTGACAGGAATCCTCAGAGGTCTAGAGAGGCTTCTTCTAGGTGACATGTGATTGGAAAGAAGTTATGTCCTTGGTAGTTTATTTTGGAAGTTCTCGTTGTGAGACACAAAAGTAATGATGGTGAACGTTCCAGGTTCACATCAGTCGTCTTCCTTAGAACTCTGAGCTGCATAGCCATGGCTAGTCTTAGAAGGGCTTCTAAAATTATAGGTTATTTACGTATGCATTGACACACTGATTCTATTCATTTTATTTATTTATTTATTTATTTAGAGACAGAGTCTCAGTTTGTTACCCTCTGTAGAGGGTGTAGTGTCATAGCTCACAGCAACCTCAACTATTGGGCTCAAGCGATTCTCTTGCCTCATAATAGCTGAGACTACAAGTGCCTGATACAACACCTGCCTATTTTTTGGGTTGTAGTTGTCATTGTTGTTTAGCAGTCCCAGCCCAGTTTCGAACCTGATAGCCCCAGTTTATGTAGCCAGCACCTAACCACTGAGTTACAGATGCCAAGCCCTGATTTTAGTTATTTACAACAGAGTTTTCAAATTTGAGCCTGGTTTTGAATCCTATATCTGCCTTACTACTGACCTACACAAACCACTAGAACCCAACTCCATGAGGAAGGGGGCTTTTAAATCAGATTTTTTTTTTCAGTGATGTATCATTATTAAAACATTTACCACTAGCGCATGGGCCTTAGTTACTGCATCTTTAAAATGGGAATGAATAGTCCTACTATTGGCCTCATCGATTTTGGTAAGCATTAAAAGAAATAAAGCCTGCAAAATACTTTGCACATCACATAGTGAGTAGCAAACACTTAATACTGTTAATACAGGGAGGACCAGTGAAAGTACAATCCTTTTTGGCAGAATATTAATAAGGTAACTTCCTAATATTTGAATATTTGGACAAGGGGACTGTGCTCTCTCAGGTTACCTAACCATCATCTTCTCGAGTATCTGAGCCCAAATACAGGCTGCAAACTTCAAACTAAGGACTGCATTCCTCATAATGCCTGGAAATTGTGTACAGGTTTTTGATTCACCTATTTCATCCTCTTTGCTTTAAAAACTCCTCCCCTCTCATTTTGAGTTTAGTCTAGGAAAGAATAAAATCACCATGGTGACAACTGCCCCCTCTTCAGAGCATATTCAAATTTATGTCGAGCTTTTCTTGAAGCTGCTGTGTCCTGCCTTTACGTCGCCTCTTGGAGTCCCTCAAAGGCAGAGGAATTTCTTTCCCACTTATAGTCACCTTCAAGGATGCAAAAGAGCACTTGGGGTTCCTTCTGGACATCATAAATTGATAAATTTCTTGACTTGGGGAAATTTTTGACTAGAGCCCTATGTTAAAGAAGTTATAGCTGGTAACTAGCAAGTGATACCTTCATACAATGAAAACACCCGTCTACTACCTTTTATCTGGAGTACCTGGTCACGGCATTCACTGAGTGAGTGTCACTTGTTCAGAAAGTTGTCATACCAGCTTAGGTTCTGATCCTGCCACGAAGAACCAGAGCATCCAGCCCATTGGATCTTTCTGCTATATAGTAAACAGCATGTTACCCTCAGGTATACTGTGAAATAATTGCTATTTCACTGTTGCATTCTGCTTTATCAGGAAATAGAAGCTGAGAAAAAAAAATAGGTAAGGCTGGTTGGTTAAGAAAAGTCTTAGGAAGTATAAAAGTCAGGACACAGGGTTCCATGGGGTGTTGTAGAAATTAAATGGGATAATAAATGCTTAATCATTAGCAGAGGTGGCCCATGGTATTATGTGGGCCCCACATGCTAGCTGTTATTAACTTCCAGAATTTATTAATACTATCATTGTTGTTATTGAATTTCAAAATTTAGTGTAAAATAGATCTACGTTTTGGAAATTTCTCAGTCTGATTTGTATAAAGAAAGAACCAAATTGGCTCTTCAAAGCAATCCACAAATCCTGGATATTATGCCAACACACCTTCAGAATATTACTCCGTGTGGGCAGAGGGTTTGTTGGATAAAGTAGTCAGAACTCATCATATACAAGGAACGTGGGAAAGTGCGATATGGAACCTCTCTTTATAAAATATATTATCCTACAAAAATATGTCACCACCACTTTGGTCCCTGAATTATTAGGAAGCACACCAAAAGCAGAATTATCCTCGAAATGGCTAATTTCACATGTCCAAATCTAAATTAAAGACCTTCCGTGTGTGATTTATATAGAAAAAGGAAGCTCTAGTCTAGAGGGCTAGAATAGAAGCGCCTTCAGGTAACTTTTCTCAGAGAATTTCCTTTGACATCCTTAACTTTGAACACACACACACAGAGCCTGGTACAGAATTATTTGCCTCATGAATCATCTAGCTCCTCGTCCTGTTAAAATAACAATGTCACGATGTGAGAACATAATCTCTTTGCTCTTAAATGCCCCACTGACACGCTTTCCCCCCTATGGCTGGCAATCCATGAAGACTCTTGACAATTCAAACTGATTTGTTCCTTCAAGGAAACTCAGTGGTTGGTAACATTTTCTCTCTGGAAGTCCCTAATAGTCTTCCTGGGAGTGACATCTCTGTGCATGTTGGGCCTCTTGAATCAATTTAATATCTCAATTTGTACTACCAACATTTCCTCTGACTGTGGCGGGTCTCCAAAGCACTTCTACGGTGACACCCTTGACCTCGTTTAAGGTCACACATCTATTATATTTGGCATTACTTCATTTTTTCTCTCTATGCCAGACCCATCAAAGTTCTCGAACGTAATCACACAAATATAAAATGAACTCAATGGAGGCCCCACAGTGGGTACAATTTACTCATTCATTCAGAAAAACATATTTACTGAACACCTGTTAGGTCCTGAACAGGTGATTTGTTCTGGGGACTTAGTAATAAGGAAGCTGGACGTGGCGGCTGTCCTACCAGAGTGTAGACTCATAAGGCGGAAAGTCTGAATAAAACTGCCTAGTCTGAAAAGATTTCTTCCTTGAATTTAAATCAGAGTTAAAGAGAGGGAGCCACCTCTAGATGGCCCTCGTCGGAATGCTGTGGCTTAGAGGAGAAGACCCCCCCCCCAAGGCACAACCATAGAACTTCGCTGCCTCAGAGTTCCACACATCGTCATCAATGCCTGGTGAAATTAAAAAGAGAGCTTTACCAGCCTTATCATCACCTGCAAATTGTCTGTGTGAATCTTTCATTTGGGTGATGCTGGTTCCTCCCATCATTTTTTTCCCCAGCTCCATAGAGCACAACACTTCCCAACTACATTTCCAGCTTCCACGCTCAATGCCCACCACCTCATACCATTGCCATTATCACTTATTATTCCTACTTATCGTGGTATAGTCTTGTCTGGTAAACACATTGTTTTATTTTTTATTTTTATGATTACATTTTGTTTATTATAACAATACAAATGCACAGCCAGACGAGGTGACACCTAGAGTGAGGCCTGGCAGGAGGCTGAGTGCAGGAGCATCTGTCCCCATGGCGCCAGGGTGCATCAGCCTCCCAGCACACCAGTACGATCCCAACAAGGAAGCCCTCCAAGCCTCAGTGACCTGAGTATTTTCCTGGAGGTTCATTGTGTTAGCATGACTGATTAAATCATAGGCCGGGCTATTGAACTTAATCTCTAGCCCAGGTCCCTCCCCAGAGGTTGAAGGTGGGTAGGAAAGTTCCAATTTTCTAATCAAAGAATTGGTCTCCCCACCTCATTAGCATAAGTTCAGGTGCAGTGCAAGGGGGTTGGTTAATCATGAATAACAAAAGACCTTTCTATCAGAAAATTTTAAGAGTTTTGAAGGCCTTCTGCTAGGTATCAAGGACAAAGATTAAATGTACTCTTTATTACAGCATATCACAAATGTATATAAATCATTTTTTTTTTTAAAGTGACAGTTATCCCCATTTGCAGGTGAGGAGGTTATAAGAGTAGCGGCTTGCCTAATGTCACCCAGCTAGTAAATGACAAAGCTGGGATTGCAATCCAAGAAAAAAAGAGCCAACCATCTCCTATATAAATGGGCAAGTGAGATGAATAAAACCTTCTCTAAAGAAGACAAATGCCTAACAAACATATGAAGAAATGCTCATGGCCCCTAATTATCAGTGAAATGCAAAACCCATTATTTTAAAACTCAATTCTAAAATAGAGTTAAACATTAAAAAACCTTTAAGCATTGTTTGCTATAAATAGAAGGTAACTGTAAAAGTGAATGAATTGGGTAAATGCTCCTAATTTCAAACTAGATACCACTGGCTGATGAGAGCTATGATTTATTCCTTTTTTTTCTAAAATAGAACCATTAACAAATTTAAGAGAATTGGTCAGATGATAGTAGTTGCAAACTAAGATACTTACCTTGAGGTAATGGATGTATCAGCAGAAATTTGAAAAAAGAAAAAAAAGAATAACTTCTTACTGTTTTATTAATCACTTTAATATCTTCCTGTGCCACTGGTGATATGCATTTTGTGCTTTTGATAACAGTGGTATAGTAACAGTAGTACTAATAGTAGTTATAATAATAAGAACGACAACAAGTAGTAGACTATATGCCTAATCGCTCACTATCCGTCTAGCCCTGTTCTGAGCACTTTCACACACAGAACTGACTTCCTAGCAGCCTATGAGGAAAGCACTTGCACATATGGGAAACTTACAGCTCTAAAACTTGCCCAGGCTCATAGAGCTGTCAAGTTTAAGAGCCATCACTGATCAAATCTAGACTCTAAGCCAAACAGATCTTGTTCCCAGATTGACCATTTACTTCGCAACCCTGGGCAAGTCACTTTAACACCATTTTGCAGAAGAAACTGAAACTCTTCAGAGGTGACAAATAGATAACATTCTATGCCTGGCGTGGGGACTTGCCGTTAGAAGGAAGGAGAGAAGCGTGGCATTTGGGGAGGCTGTCTCACATCCCTGAGTCTCACTTTCCTCATCTGTAAAACGAGATCATATCAATTCCTGCATAACATCCTGGTAAATGTTTTGAAGTGGTTGCGGGGAAAGTCTAAATCAGAAGCCGGCGTATCCGCATCAAGCAGGCATTATTATTCCTCGGCACGCATTGCAAATTCCTGTCCTTTATTTACAACTCATTCTGTGCCATCCATTCTCCTGGACGCTTTCCTTTTTGTGTTCTGCCTGCACTGATAACTACAGTAACTCCTCTGAATTGCATATCACTTACTTCATTTTTTTTAATAACCAACTTGTTCTTTCAGTGTAACTAAACCTTTTAGAGAGCAAGAAAGACTTACAGAGTTTTTAAAACTTGATGATATTATTTAATACACTATACTCTCCTAAAAACATGCAAAGAATAAAGTTTTTAAATTAACAATTGCCTGAAATGAGGATTGTGTCAGCAGTACCTAGGAAGGTGATTTCTGATCCAAGAAAACCTGAAAAACTTGTAATATCTTTTGTTGTCTGAAAATATGTTTCCTCCTTTATGCTGGTTGCCCATAATACTCGATACGAATAGCACCATCTTCTTCTGGGAAAATAATGTATATTTTTATATATTTAAAAAAAATATATATATATATATATATATGTTTTTTTTTTTTGGCTGGGGCTGGTTTGAACCCACCACCTCCAGCACATGGGGCCAGCGCCCTACCCCTTTGAGCCACAGGTGCCGCCCGAAAATATATTTTTTAAAAAATAAGATATTATTCACTTTTTTTGGTAGGAGAATGGCTTAACCTCTAAGATAAGCTTCTCAATTTGACCAAAATAATGTCACATGCTGAATGGTTTTCCTCTCTTTTATTTTCTAATTATAAGAGCAATATAAAATCATGGCAAAATGTTGGAAAACTTTAGTAACAAAAAAATAGAAAAATATAAACACTCCATTACCTCTTTTCTAAGAAATAACCACTATTCACATTTCTTTTTAACCTGGTATAAAGATAGTGTTTGGTACATTTTTAAAATAAGTATGCTAGGATCTGACTATATATACTTAAACATATATATGTATTTTATATATTCTTATATATTTTTTTGAGAAGATACATTTTTCAGGGATATATAGTACTTCAGTATTTGTATATCATGATTTCATCCCTTATTGGTAGAAATGTATGCTGTTTTCAAATCTTTTATGTTTTATTTTTTTCATTTATTTATTTTGCCATCCTGAGCAAAGTCTTGCTCAGAGCATTACAGGAGCAGTTGTTAGAAGCAAAAGTGGACAGAGGTCAAGGAAGAGCACATCCATGGCAACGACTTAGTGCCCGAGGTAATGCAACGCCCACATTTCAAATCATTCTTAAGTAACATCCTTCTAGATATAGCTTTCTGTCCAAGGTCAAGTCTTCACTCAGCACAAAGTGTTAAATGTATATCATATTCAAAAGTCATGAGCTTCGTTGGCATTTTTCACTTCCATATGCAGTGACTGGTAATTCCCCATTCTATCCCTTTACCAACAGCAGAGACAATATTTTCTCTTAAACCTCTTACAATTTGCCTAGAAGGCCAATCCTGGTGTCTTATACTTTATGGATTTTTTTTTTCTGTAGTTTTTGGTCTGGGGCTGGGTTTGAACCCTCTGCCTCTGGCATATGGGGCTAGCACCCTACTCCTTTGAGCCACAAGTGCCGCCCCCACTTTATGGATTTTTAAAAACATGTTACTTAATTTTCAAAAGTACCAGTATCTAAAGTACCAGTACTTTAGATGCTCATCCAGCTATCTTAAGCTCAAATTATAAAAAGGATTTCTGCATTTATGGATGATAATGAGAAAGAATGCAACATTTACTTATCTCAGTGTTTCATCTCAGACCATGGAGGACCACTTAAAAGCTGTCTATTTGAACTTCAATTTGGGCCACACATAACTGCGTTCAGCATACTGTTATCAGGGAAATAATTTAAGGCATGGTTGTAGGAGACTCAGCGCTGCATTTAGTTTACAGATAATATTGATAGTTTAGTTCATTACAATACCCCTGAGTAGGAAAGCTTGTAACAAACATCTATGGAGTACTTTGCTCTTTCTGTAAGCATTTTATAATCGCAAAGTGCATCATCCCCTCTCAATTTTCCAAAGGAGGTATTTAAAATTTTCAACAGTGTCCTTTAATTACTTTTCTTAGTGCATGATAACATATTACATGGATTTATAGACTTAGGGGTTGATAAACCAAAAAGTACATTCCAGCGATCTTCGGCAAATATAGATGAGTATGCTAGTCTCACTTCGGAATAAATGACAACAGTGGGAATTGAAACAAAGCTATGCAGAATTTTAAAATATACATAATTAATTTACTAGATCTTAGCTTCATCGAATTATATTCTTTACAATAATATAAATCTTTCCCTAGAATAATCTCAGATTTTTGTTTGTCTTAAAAAAACTAATCAGAGGATTAGGATCTAGAAGAAGATTCAATGACCAAATATATTTTTTCCCTCTGCTACTTGTGCAAACTTGAGCAAGATATTTGAGCTCTTGGAACCCCTGTTTTCAGGATTAAAAAGGACTGTACTTTGATGATGTAATAAAATAATATATGTTAAAGAGAAAAAATTAAATAAGGGATGTGGCATATATTTAATAATTGCTCCTTTCTCCTTTTTCTATTAATACATTTTATGTGAATACAACACACGCATCATATATTAATTCTGATTACATTAAGTTCTACTTTATTCTTTAAATTTCTAAGAAAATGTTCATGAAATATATAATACTGCACAACTTTATGGAAAGAATGTGAAATATTTAAAGAAAACCTATTGAAAATCTCAAAGTGTTAAGAGACAACTCAGGCATGTTGTGTAGAATGAAATTTATTTGGTGTTGTTGAGACAGAGTCTCACTCTGCCACCTGGGTAGAGTGTTGTGGTAACTTAACTCACAGTAACCTCAAACTCTTGGGCTTAAGTAATCCTCTTGCCTCAGTCTCTCGAGTAGCTGGGACTACACCCAGAGGGTTTTTCTATTTTTAGAAGAGACAAGGTCTTGTTCTTGTTCAGGCTGGTCTCAAACTCCTGCACTTAAGCAACCCACCGGCTGTGGCCTCCAGAGTGGTACATTATAGGCGTGAGCCACCACCACACTTGGCAGAAAGAAATTTTTTAATGCACGCATTTAAATGTTAGCTGGTCAGTATTAAAGGGTGTTTCTATACTGGCAAAAAAGAAATGGGAGAAAAAAGAGTTCAGTGTAATACTTTCAACAGGGTACTAATAATTTCTTTACTTATATGGAAATTGATTTTATACTAGAGGAAATAAAGTGTAATTTCAGTTCTTACACGGGACTCGGTCGCTAATATATTCAGCACACAGTGACTATCATGAACCCTTTAAATGGGAAGGAAAGTGGAAATGTCACGTGTATTCTTCTGATAGGGAGGTAAAGCCACACTTCACCACTATACGAAACCTTACCTAAAAACATATCCTTTATGTAGGTCTCCTGATTTTCCCCAAATTTCTTCCTATAGTTTCCTTTTAATAATATCAGAGATTGAAAAATGTTTGTTCTGCTTAGCTCTTAACACAGGCAATCTTTAAAAGCATCCAGGCTTTCTCCTATGATTTTTAATTGCTCTTCTTTTTAATCTTCATAATTAAATAGCAAAAAGTAACCCAAAATTTTGTTTTTGGTGATAACAATAGTAAAAAAACAAAACCAAATAATGCTATTTCTTGATAACAGAATCACTTCTTGCATTTTATTCTAATTAGGTTGAAAGCAAGTATGACTCCCCAACGATTATAAGGACCTACACCTAAATACAGTGTTTTCTGGGATTCCAACTTGGAGTAAAAACAATTTTATGCATTGCTTCCAGTTAAGCAAAAGACGTCACATGGAAATGTTTAAGGTAGATCCCTGGCCAGAAAAGCTGTATACCTTAGGATACTGCCTCTTAAGAGCAAGGAGAATGGCATTTAAAACTTCAGGCATAAGCCTAAATGAAAAGGAAAAAGCTGTAGGTGGTTTGGGAAGGAACTGAAAACCAGGGAAACACTGGCTTATGTTTATAAACCCTCTTATTGCCTGGCAAAGCCCAGCTCATTTATTATGTTAGGGCTGAAAGCGACGCTCTAAATGAACAGCAGAGGGCAGAAGCCTTGCAGGTCCTTTTCGAAGCAGGTAGGTATTTCTTGAAAACAGGTTCAGTCAAATGTAAAATACAACGCCAGAGGGTCAGCAGGAAGAACTTCTTCCAAAAGCTGATATGTGGTTTTTGGCATACCAGACCCTGCCTCACTGACTAGCCTGTTATTTAACTATAATCCAACACTTATTTCCTTGAAATAGTAACTTATAAACACTTTCTTAAGCAAACGATGGCAATGTATAAGGAAAGCGCCGAGGAGACTTAATGAATGTGCAGGCCAATCTGCCAGCGGCACCGCTGGAACTTCAGAAAGGTGTTCAAGCGTTCATCTTCTAAGCCTGCGATTCTGAGATTTGTTTTTATTATCAAAGATGACCCCAAGACCAATCATGTGACCTTTTCTCTGTCTTCCCCCATCCACATGCCTTTCCTCTTCCTCACTATCCTCATCCTGCTTCCCTGACCACCATGTACCACCACCACCTGCCAACTTTTAACAGAAGATTAAATTAGATGGTTAGATGAGGATGATGAACAAGAAAACGGGATGATCACTGGATGTAACGCGGACAACAAAACCCTCCGGAATCCTCAGTCGAGTCCTCCTTCCCCATGGCAAGCTCCATTCTTCTGTGCCCTGCCCAGGAAACTCTCTTTCTCCAACTCTGCCGCTTTCTGGTCTATCACTTGCTGGGAGAAGACAGATGGTTCAGCACAGGAGCCACTGGAGTCTTAGGTCTGTTTCACCATACGCCCTCCTATTTCTTCCAACATCGACAACTCTGCATTCATAATGGATTTACTAAACACTTGACTAGATTTCCTTAAGAACAAACGCAAAGATAGGCCCAGAAAGTGGCCCCACAGGATGTTTCCAGGAGCAGATGGTACCTGATCTGTGACCTATCCACCTCGAAGTCAGAGACGGGTCTAACCAGAAGAGGCTTGCGCGACCAACTGGAATCTGGCATCTAAGACACTAGGAACCATGAAGAGTCAGAGAACGTTAAGCTGTGATGAGGAATGTTTATTAAATGGAATGCCTGTCTCAGAATAAAAGCACAATAAAATCCAAACAGAAGTGGGCCACCCTAACAGGTGATTCCCCATGCTTAGGCCACATGCCCATGAAAACATACAGAGAGAGCAAAAAAAGAACTAGCCGTGCTCGAGAGGTAGATTTTCCTACCAGTGGCTTGGACTTCAGTTTCTGCACCAGCAAAACAGAACTAGTGACATCCATTTATCCCTGAGTAAGTACCACAATACAGTGCTTTATTGCATCATCTAATTTAATTGCCACTACAGCTTCCTGAGATGGCCATTCAGGCACGATATAATCCGCTTCCTACGTGCTTCCTAAACTGACTATTGCAACCGGCTGTCTGATTATTATATTAGGCCCACCTTCATGAGAATATTAACATCCTCACCTCTGTCTTTCACCCCTTCTACTCTCTCAGCCCCCTAAGACCTACTCTTTACTCACCGTCTCAGGGTCACAGAAAAAAAAATTCTTCCAGCATTTAAAAGTTTAAAAAGGATTTAATCCAGACACATTTCCCATACAGGTATCTAATCAACTAATGAGTCTTTAACATCTCCTCCTACACCTTATCCTTAGCCATGAAGTCTCTACACATTCTCAAATTACTACAATGATCCTGTTTCTGATGTTTTAACTCAGTCAGATGCCCCATCTCCAAATTAAAATTGTGCACTGCATTATTAGTCCCAGAGAACCCTTTAATTGTCCCCTCTCCCCAAATGAGCCATCTTGATAGGGTTTGATGTGTACAGCACAAGAGATAAAAGCAGGATCTAAAAAGCAAAACTCCAGAGAGAAATGGCTGTAGAAATCCCAAGCAAGAGCCCTGGGGAAACATTTGATAGATGGGGCTAGATAATGTAGAAATATATGAAGAATGCTAGGTCAGGGGCAATAAAAACAGAAATGACTTAACTAGGAACATAAGGCTTGATGGCTTCCATTCTGCTTCCTGTTTTATGGCCTGTAGAGATTAACAACATTAAACAGATAAACGGGGCCTCGTGTTTCCATCCAAAAAGTCTTTGCACTCCACAATGTGATATTCTGTGGTCCAGCTAACCCCAACCATCACATTTTATTTCCATGTGTACATATCAAATAAGAACTGTATGGTGACCAAAGTATTTGGCAGGGTGGGGACAGGAGGTGGTTAGAGGCGTCCATCCAGCTACAGAAAAAGCAGATGCGTGATTGAAGAATTGTAAAGTCATTCCATGGGATCGGGAAAAGGAAACAAAATAGCAGATTTCAGAGACAGAAAACGGCAATACCCATTACTTTTGTCCAATAACAAAACAGAAAAGAAAAAGAATGCTTTCCTGCACAAAGCTTGAAAAGCCCGGTGTTGTGCCCTGTATGAAAGCACTTTGATCAGCAACACAAACACAACTTGAGGCAGAGCAAAGCACAAGATTGTAGCTACGATTCCACTCACCAAAAGGGTGGATCTTCAATGTACAATTCAGCTAGCGTCACAGGAGTGCTCCACAGCAAAGCCCAATGACGAAGCAAGCTCCAGACTTCTTGGACAATAAAAAGCTGGACAGAACTGTTAAAACAAGAAAGAAAGTAGGTAAGATCCAAAGAAGCACTAAAACAACCCCTCCCCCAATGCAAACAAATACCACACATCTACAAAATGTAGAAAAGTTGGAATTAACTCTAGAAGAAGGATGTATCTTTCAATGGGGGAATATAAAATGTATTAATTAGCTTAGTCACTTTGACTGTGGCACACCATGACTGGTAAGATACAAAATTGCCACAGTGGTAGTACAGCATACCTATCTGTTATCCTTTGAGGATGCTGCTGTTTATAATACAAATGTAGAAACACACAGTCCGGGAATGGTTTCAGTGCATCTTGCTAGCAGTAGCAGACCTTATGTTTAAATTATCATTTACTAATAATTTATTTCATCTTAAAATTTACTGTTTGGTTATCCACCTAACTTGAGCATTATTTTACTGACTTTCGAATTCAAATATTTGTTAACTAGTAGCACTGTCAATCCTATCTGAGGTGATATTATATAACATGAAGGTCCCAATGATCCCAACACAACTTGCTCTGGAAAAATAACCTACGTTTTATTATCTAAAGGTGGGAATTTAACAGCACCTATTTCTTAGAAGCGTAGTGAAGATGAAATGTAAAACTCCATCAGAAGCACTCAGTACAGTGCCTGGCACATAGTATGCCTTCAGAACATGTCACTATCCCTTTCATTGTGGTTACCACCAGTCCAATGCTACATGTCTAAATTGTATCAACAGAGATGTCGATCTCACTGCCTGATAATTGGCTACTTAGTACAATGCAATTCTCTCCAATTCAAAAAGGTGTTAAACTGATCCAGCCTAGGACATCTGCAAATCACTTGCTTCCCTCCTGCTCTGGCCAGTAAAACTGGGGTGGTGAGGAAGTCAGCAGGTGATCTCTTAAATCTACAGAGCGGTATCAATGCAAAAAGCAAACAAGAGGAAGACAAAGAGGGAGCGATGATCATGAAAACAAACAGGTCTAATTCCCCAGGTTTGCAATGAACTTGGCAATGAACTGTGTTCACAATTACTGCCCAGATGTAAGTAGGATGAGCCCCTTGTGATTCTGCCTTTTCAGGCAGGGTATAAGGTCCTCTGATGCGCTGAGAAGTGACAGTGTGGCTGAGTCCACTTGAGTTCCTGGGTGTAGCCTCAACTACGTAGCCCGTTCCTAGACACCCCGCTCCCAAGGTCTAGCAGGAATTTTAGATGAATGACTACCTCTTCCTCCTGAGCACTCTGAAAAGTTTTTCCGCCCTCCATAAAGACTCCTAGTAATCTAGAATTAAACTGTTGAGTGCTAGCATCCTGGTCTTCCAGATGGTTGTAGCACTTTTATCAAAATGCAGTTTGTGTGTGTGTGGGGGGGGGGCTGGTATAGAATTTAAATCATAGTGGACCAGGGTTTGAATTTTCTTGGTTACTAATAAGCACAACCTCATTCGAGGTTACTAAGATTCTCTGAGCCTCAGTCTTCCAATCCGTAAAATGGAGAGCAAAATACCCATCACATTAAATTGAATAATATCAAAAGAAAATGCTTCTGGTGCATGAGAAATGATAATTACCCCTTCTGCTTTCCTTTTTAAGCTACCTCCCTTATTACAGTGCCCTGGTAATGTGGCTTTAAGGGAACAGTAGGTACATGATTGTCTAATCCAGAGTATGTATCTTTAACAGACAAACTGAGAAGATGAGACAGAATTAGGAGACCTTGTGTAAACTTGCTTTGTTTTTATTTTGTTTTAGTTTTTAAGTCTTCAACTTGGCAATCAGAGCTGAGCAAAGCAATATAGTTCTTTGATTTCCTCCTTAGAAACACTGCAGCCTTTATTGTCTTTATAGCGTGTAACTTTTAGCACTTAATTATATCCTACCTTGGAATAATTAGGTGTCCTTATAATCAAGTCTGTTTACTCACTTGTGCAGTTCTGATCCTTTAATCTCTCTTGAATATTAGTTTTTAATGCTATTAGGAGCCACAATTTAACAATTTTATTACTAAATAAAATTGCAAGAATATTTTAAAGGAGATTCACCAATGGGTTGAATTGAAAAAAATGACTTTTTAAATTGGGAATAGTGCAAAATTATAAAATTATGCCTTAGGCACACATAGGACTTGTGTACCCCTTGGCTGACTACTCTACAGCCTTGCTCAAGCCATTGAACTTGATCTGGGACCTGTCTACAGAGTAGCCTGCAGTTGGGTCTGCAGATACTTGCCTCAGCTAGGTTGCTAATTTATTCTAAAGATAATTTAAGAATTCTCTGTAATAATGACTGTAATATGACAATTTTAGGCAATAAAAAATGTTACTTGTTTAGTTATTCCATATACTGTTAATTATAAATTTTAAAAAGTGTAAAAGCCTGCTGCTTGAAAGTCAGAGAAAAATAGGCGTGATCAGCGTACACAGTAGACTGGATACATTGTAATGTTTAAATCACCTGCTCTGCAGTTCAACTGCTTGGGTTTCACACTTGACAAAAACACTTAATAACCATGTGATCCTAGACATGTTATAATCTTCTATGTTCCTTGGATTCCCCCTGGGTAAGACAGAGATAATAACAATATCTAATCCATAGGGTTCTTGTAAAGATTATAGGGATAATTCACTTAACATCATGACTGGAATAGTGTAAATATTAGCTATTATTATTGCTTATTTTTATTAGTGAAATAAAATTATATAAGAATCCACTAATTTCCAAGCTACCAAACTCACCTCATATTTTCTTATATATCTTATAAATATTTTTCAAATAAATACATTAGGAAATTTTTTTGGTTTTTTTTTTTTTTTTTTTTTTTTTAGTCAGAGTCTCAAGCGGTATCCCTGGGTAGAGTGTCATGGCATCAGTCATAGCTCACAGCAACCTCCAACTCTTGGGCTTAAGCGATCCTCCTGCCTCAGTTTTTTCCTATGTTAGGTAGAGATGGGGTCTTCCTTTTGCTCAGGCTGGTCTCGAACTCCCGAGCTCAAGCAATCCACCTGCCTCAGCCTCCCAGAGTGCTAGGATTGCAGGAGTGAGCCCCCGTGCCTGGCCTAGAAAGGTTTTTTAACCAATACATTTTACCCATCAAATATTCAATACAAAATAAGATAACATAATTACCAAATGTTGTATTTACTAGATTTTCATTCATGTTAAAATGTATTGAACTTGTATGAATAAGCAAGCTCAAAATGCATATATTTTTTCTGGAATATTCATTTCTGATATTTCAGCTTGCATGCAGAATTTTGTATAACACAATGCAATCTGATCTATATTAGCAAATTTATTTTTGAATTTTTTTGTAGTATCATTGTGAAAAATCTAAATGATTCCATCAAATAAAAACTAAGTAAAAGGCATTGGAAACCACATCAGCAGTGGTGATGACTGCTTACATCTTGGTAAGCATCCTTTTAGACATCTTTCTATAAATAAATTCACCCAGAATAGACAAAACCATGCATAAATAAAACAATACCTCGATTTTTATGCTAAAGCCTTTTCTCTAGTAGAAATGTACTTTCTAGATTATTGATAGCCATTAATCTGGGTCCACTTTTGATTCAATCAAAGCACTTTAACTTTTCATTGAATGTTTGTAGAAAATTTGAGAGATGTAAATACCCTATTTAAAAGTATGACAAGATAAGCAATCAAAAAATTAAACATTATTGACATTTGGGAACTATTTTAGGACTGCCTCAATTTGCATCTTCTAGTGGACTTTTCTACCATTAAACATATAAATCAAAAAAATTCAGCAAACACTAGACTACAGATTTTACAGAAATGCCACCAATGAAAGCGATATAGACAAACCTATAAAAGCCAGAGAATAGGAATAAAACTCACAAGATGTTGTTATCTTCATTCAAACTACCAGTTCCCTTAATGGAAATTAAGTTCATAGGCTTAAAAGAAATATTAACAATTTTCCCTTCAGATATAAAGAGAATGATATTACAGTGTGAGGAATGGGAGATTAGTAAATGCAAATTAATTGACTTCTTTCTAATGAATAAAAATACAGATTTCACAGACATAAAAATATGAGCATATGAGTTTCATTCCACACAGCAGAAGAAAATGAAATGACGAGTTCAAATGAATGAATTTCAGAATACTCAAGCCATTTTGTATTCTACTGCTCAGATAACTGTTTAGAAACTTCTGCCTTATTCAGAAAAGGAATATTCTAAGTCCAGATAAAAGAGCTCTCCATTGCTTAATAAGGAAATGTGATCATGAGGCTTGTGGACCTGTAATAAAATCATTTCATAACAGAAAAAAATTGTTTGGTCTGGAGCTACCAAAATCAGTTAACCAATATTATTCATCTATTTATTTGAGAAATATTTAATTGAGTGTTAGTTATTTGTCAGACAGCATCTCAGGCTCTGGAGCTTTGCTGTGCAATCCAGTGGCCACCAGAGACATGAATGAAAACGTGGACTGTGTGTAGTCTTCAATGACATGTGCTATAAAAGCAAAATACGGGCCTGCTCTGACCAATTTAATATTTAAAAACTGCAAGGTGCCTCTAGAACATTTCTGCTTTGGTCACATGTTGAAAATAAGAAGTCTGTACCAGCAAGACCCACCCCAGTGTCTCTGTGCAGAGGACCCAAGCTCCAGCTATGGCTACAACATAGGGTTTTTATACAAGAGTAAAGTGAATTAAGTCTGTTAAAAAAAAAAAAAAAAGAAAAGAAGTCTGTATCCTATTAACATATGAATTAATCTCACCATCTTCCTTTTTATTATTTTTAATCTTCCTATTAAAAAATTTCAAATGACATATTTGGCTTGCGTGGTATTTCTCTGGCACAGCCCTTCGTTGTTTGATACTAGAGGTGAATAAGGAAGACGGGGGCCTGTGCATTCATGGGGTTTGCACAATTGTGGCTGGGAGCTGGTGCTGTTTAAGAACTTGTGTCAGATGGTAAGGAAGGTGCATTAAAGCATAAGCTGTAAGCCAACCCCCTCCTATTTTACCAGCTAGTAATATGCATCAGAAAGACACATCAGAAGTTGCGTAAGTATGGCGACACTATGAAATACAAATAATCTAAAATTCAACTCTGCTTTATGCAAAGAAATCGCTGTACTGAAGTTACAGTCCTTCAATGTATCTCACTTCTTTTGTCATTTGAAAGTGAGCAATATCCAGGGCAGAGCCCATTGTGCTGTTGTGGGTGTGGTCCTCAGACTCCAGGGAAGGGAAGAGGTTCTCACATTTTATTCGTTTTTAATGCCAAATTTGTTCAATGGATCAAGGGAGTGGCCTCATTACAGATAATATCTGAAATGATAACCTCCCAGACTAGCTAAGTTGGATCACAGAAAGAGGGAGCTGGGAAAAAAAATTTCAAAAATATCTGGAGGCTCCCAAGCCTCCCTCAAGATCTGAATTTACAATGTGGTTATGACAAACAGATCAGAGAACATGTCAGAGATTAATGAGCAGGGCAGAGTCTTCGCTGGTCCCACTCCAAGAAATTATGGGGATTCAAAGAGTCATGGCAAGGTATGCTTAGGTTAAATTTCACATGGTAAACTTCATTTGTTTAATAAGTTTTTCTTTTTTTTCCCTCTCTTTCTTTCTTTCTTTCTTTTCTTCCTTCCTTTCTTCCTTCTTTCTTTCCTTCTTTCTTATTCTTTCTTTCCCTTCCTTTCTTCCTTCTTTCCTTCCTTTCTTTTCTTCATCTCTCTCTCTCTCTTTTTTAAAAAATAATAATATTTTTTTATTGCCTCTAAAATCACTTCTGGCCAAAGAAGTCTCCCAGTCTTGTTATATGGAAACTTGGTGTTCTTACTCTTTGGAATAGTATTTCAATTAATTTAACTTGCCCTCTGACACACTGAGATTTCCACAATAATTTGTCAGATGCTGACTTGGTTTTGCACAGAATATATGGCTTCTATCATAAAGATACACCAATCCAATCAAAGCATAATCATATTTTCAACATTCAAATGCAGGATCTGTGATGCAACGGTTATGTTCACAGGCTTCAGGAAGAAGCAAGAAACAATTCTAAAGAAGTTAACAAAGATATTCCATGTAATACCAATTCATTAAGCCATTCTGAAAGGGTCAAATCTTATTTCGCTTAAGGGTTATCTGATACAGAAACTACTGGAGTTTTATAAAATATGCACTTTATCCTTGCTCATTTTTGAATGAATAAATATGAGGCCAATTTTATACAGAATCACTTCAACTTGAACTAATAATTGTGTATTGCATGCCTAGAATAATGTTTGTTTCAGAGGGATACATACAAAAAGGAATGCAAAAAAAAACATTAAATCAGTCGCTAATTATAATTAATTCATAGATAGTTGAGGTTCATTTGCTTTTGCTAAAGTATATAAAATAGTACTCATATGGAGGCCTGGAGTGCAATTGAACAAGTCCTAGATCATATAAGGACTGTTTTCATTTACTGAACAGCTTTGGGATACAAAGTACCATTTTGGAAGACAAATTGGGATGAGCAGAAACCTGTAGGTCTCACCAGAAACTGTTAATACCTTGCTGATTATTTCTTTTATTTCAAGGGGTATGGATGGCTCACATTTAGAAAATTTGAAATCATTAAAGAAAAGAAATACGTGCTAAAAACATTGCTTGCAGTATGATCTGCCCTGAAACATTCTGGGAAATTTTGATTTGTTTATGAAACATATAAGGAGATTTATAAAATTATCATCATCTCTTTTTAAATTTAGATAGATCAGGAACTGACTCCTAGAATAAGAATGGCTTTTAAATCATAGGGTTTGAACTTTGTATATGGAAGCTGGCCTTCCATAAATGATGCCCCAGTCAACTCCTTGGTTTTGTAATATAGTAATTATCATATTTAACCTCTGTCTGTGAGTAAACTATTTAATTGTTGATCCGATCCTCTCAACTATCACCCCTGGTAGCCCTCAAAGGGCTATTCAGTCGTTCTTCATAATCATTCTCTGATGTGGAGGCAAATAAGCCTCTTTCCCACACTCATCCCCATGCCCTTCATTCGTACCAGCCAGGGACAGTTACTCAAGTGAGCAGGTAAGCAGGGTTCAGGTGAGCTGAACACCAGCCATAGAACATCCACCATAGCCAGCCTTCATGAGAACACAGCCAGAAATAAGCAATAACTAGCATTCTCCCAAAGATAGCTCTCCAATACAACTACCAAATAAGAAGAAAAGCTGAGGGCATCCCGTGTATAAGGAATTCGGTGTCCAAATACACAAACACTAATCAGTGTTGGTCTGTGAATAAATTTTCACAGTAAAGAGAGAGTAGAGAATTTTCCACCAAAAATAAATATATACATACATAAATAAATAAATAAATAAATAAAAATAAATAAATAAATAAAACCAATCTAGGTATCCAATTCATGTACAAAATCTTCTGAAGAACATTCAAATTGGCTCTACAGTCGCTCAGTTTGAAAAGAACAATTTACCAGCAATCATAATCAATTCCTCTTTCCCTTAAGAATAACTTTCATTGGGCTTTTATTTGACAACATAGTATAAGCCAACACAAAAATGTTTTATTTGGGGTTGGCTGAAACTCATAA
Source organism: Galagoides demidoff (assembly GCA_963574575.1). NCBI lineage: Eukaryota > Metazoa > Chordata > Mammalia > Primates > Galagidae > Galagoides > Galagoides demidoff. The sequence continues at coordinate 27,097 of CAUYQV010088431.1, forward strand.
AACTGAATTTCTTTAAAAAAAAAAATAATTCATACTTCTCTCCCTCACTGACACTGCCCTATCTCTTGTGCGCGCGCACACACACAAATACTTTCTTCCTCACACATGTATACACACCAGCTTAAGAGACACCATTAAAATTGGAAGCAATATACTCTATGTTGAATATTTTAGAATAGAAGAGTGAAGAAGGAGGTAGAGAAATGTGGTAATAAAATGTGTTTGCAGTATTTTGAAAATTAAAGATTGCATATCCCAAATAGCATATAGATATAATTATACCATATTGCAAATGCATAATCATTAAAGAGATCAAGTAAAATAAAAGGTCGTGTGTTAAATTTTTAACTGCTGACGATGTGTATTTTAATAGTATTGCTCTCATATCTAATGGCATCAATAAAAATTAGGAATACACAGTCAAAATCAGTTTCAGAGCTAACTACTCATCGTATGAGGTGCTAATAGAAACAAGGCCATTCTTGCAAACGAGGAACCAAAAATGACCTGATTATTTACTGTGATAGTCTTACAAACACGAACTGAACTGTACCCTATAAAACACAAATTCCCCCGTAAGAGTAAATAGAACCACATTCTAAATAAGAAATCAGCATAATTACTATGTGAAAAAAGAAATATTCCCAGAAGTAGCAAACAAATGCTTTCGTGCTTTTCATTACCCTCCCCCTAATTAATTAGCAGATTGGCACAGTCTAAGAACAAAATTTATTTTCAATTAAAATAAGGAGCCCGTATGTCATGATAATTTTTTTTTGTTACTATTTCTAATGTGCAAAACAAAGGTTTGCTTTTAGCATTGAACATAGTCATCAAAACAAATCCTTTAATTTTCAATAACTGCAAGGATACTTCATGAGTGGTTCTCATAGCAAGGTACTACCTCAATGGTTAATCCTATTAAGAACTGAGCCGTGCACTGCTACTAAATCCTCTGGGGTATTTGAGGAATCAAAGGCTTACTGCACACTCAGAAGGCAACGACTTTTGTAAAGGGCTCTATTATATGAGGAACAAAAGAATACCACTTGTGTACTTAAATATCATCTGCTTTTCCTTCCAAAATACTCCATTTTTAAGTAAAGATATGTGATTTAAATGTATTTAGAGTTCAGCTTTTGGCACTCTCTCGTTTCTGAGTAGAAGTGCCATCTGCGGGCCCCATGGCTCACGCATAATGATATGCTTACAAGCTGTTTCCCTTTTCTGCACAATGTACCCTTTTCACTTTAACATACATTTTCCATAAATTTTTGAATAACAAATTGGGCGGTGGAAGTTTGTTGAAACGGGACAAGGGAAATGCCTGTAGGCTAGAAGAGGGTGATTTTCCTTAAGAAATTCCCGCAGTGGAAAATATTCATTCCACCTGCCTGCCCCACACCCACCTCCCATCCCCCCCAACGCACCTATCCTGAGCTGTAATCCTTTACAATTGCAGGAGAAACTTCCTGCCCCTTTGATAGTTCAGGTCTGTACATTAACTTGGGCAGAGAGCCCACAGGCCTGCCATTCATTACACCTGCTGAGTGACAAACAGAAGAGAGTCACCACAAAGACTCCCAACGTTTGATCTCCTGATAGTGCCAGATGTCTCCCATTTACATCCAAAACATCACCACAGTCATTAATGCAACTCCCCTGGCTGGGATTTAATAGGGGGAAAAAGTTGAATTCCAGTCTAAAATCCTGACTACCCGAGGTTTTCAGGGTGTGCTATTAAATATGCTTTCCTTTGTGAACGTTCCAGCTATTAAGAGAACTGATTTCATTGCAGAGATGGGAACTGGCACAGACGGGGAGATTTTGCCTTTTCCGAAAAAGAAGACCTGTATCATGCCCCATTGGGCTCCTGCATTTTGAATTTAAACAACAAAATTTGCCATTACTTTATCTGTTGTATGATTAAACACAATAACCATAATCTTAATAGTTGGCTCTAGTTCAAATACATCTCTTAACGGAAAGGGCATGTTAGTAAACAAATAACTAAAGTCAAAAAAACTATGAAGAGAGAAAAGCCCCTCACCCGAGGCCTATTAATACTCATAAAACTTTTTACTAATAAAAAATCTAGTTGATAACTTAAAAAAAAATTAGGCGCCATTCTGCATCTACAGAGGAAGACTCCCCAGGGGTAAGGCCCAGGAATTTTAAAAATTCTTTGTTAATGCTTTGAAACCAGCCTTAGATCTTGAGCTTGGCAACTCTGGGAACTATTTATGAGTGTGCAAGTTAGCAGCATGGCTTGGGGGACTTTGTTCTTTCCCACTGTTTCTTTTCTGAAGAAAACATTTACGGCGTTTCTACTCTGTGCTTGGCACGAGCACTCAGTATATGCAGAATCTGCAAGACATGAGGTTTAACTCTGCAAAGTCCTCAAGTGGCTGTAGGAACAGACATTGGTGAGCCTGATATTATGAGGGAAAAAAAGATTCTTGTATCCAAACTAAAGGAAATGAAAGCGATCTGAGAAACTTTCCTGAAACTTACCATGTGTCCACCAGTTGGATACTTTTGGAAGATACAGGGGGGAAGAAACAACTAGACTTGTACCAAAACCTCTCAACATCTATGCCTGGGAAGGGCTCTGACTTCAAGAGAAGGTTGGATTTAAGCATTACAGAGGAAGCCGGAAAGATTGTAGTTGGGTTTGTTTTTTGTTTTGCATCCTTCTAGTATAAATGCTCAGCCTCCTTAGTTCTTCTCTCTCCTTCTGGCTTCCTCTCCCTCTGCATTGAAATTATTTACTCTGCAGAGAGGTTCACATTGATCAGCTACCCGAGGCCCCTAGTCACTCTACCACAATACCCTGCTGTCTCCTTCATTTCATTTATTGCTATTTGATATTATTTTCTTGGCTTTTCAGGCATCTCTCGTCTGTCCCTCTAAATCAGAGGCCTTGCTTGTCTTATTTGCCTGTACCTAGGACCAAGAACAACACCTGGAACAAAGTGGATAGCCAATAAATGTTGAATGAATAAGTTGATGAATCAAAAATAATTATACGGTACTTACAATTCCTTGATTCCTTCTATCATCAGACAGAGAATTTTTTATAATGTGTCTCCTTGGACACATATTATTAGTGAATTTTTCATTCCTTTTCGTGTTTCTTTTGGCCTGTCTGCATTCTTGCCTTGACCCATTGGGGATGTCGCACTTGAACCCAGTTCAGTAGCAATCCATTTTTACCTAAACCCAATACAGCCCAATAAACCCACTAGAATTTATAAAATATACCATTAACTTTCAGAAGGGACAGAAACCCAAGCCATATTCAAATCTTACATTCCATAATAAAGGAATCCCAAAAGAAAACCAAGAAACAAACAAAAAAAGTCCTCAAAGAAAAAATACACTAGGAATTTCTGTTGCAAGGTCAAGGCCATAAAGGATGACTCTGACTATCAACTCATGGAATAAGAGGAATTAAACAGTGAAATCACTGCTTTAAGGCTCCTGGTAACAAGTGAAAATACTAAATCAGACTTAAAATTACCAAGTGCTATCAAGCCACATCTATTTTTTTTTTTTCCTCCAGCTGCTCAGCACATCCCTGCAATTTCATAGCACCTACTAATGGAAAGTGAGCTGGGATTCTATTGACAGTTTCGTGACAAGTCATACTTCACCTTCCATTGTCCAGTCTTCTTAGCTGTTCATTATCTTGACTGCTGTGCCTACGAGATAATGATACGCTCAGCTTCTACCCCTGACTATAACACATTTTTGCTCCAGGGTTCCTTTTAATTGAAACACACTGTCTATGTTACTGTTTTTGGTGCAAAAGTAAACACATTTAACACAAGAATTCGGTTTGTATTTGCTTTACCAATAGGAATTTTGTAAAAAGTCACCTGCCTCTAGAATAGTCACGGAAGGATCCTTTTGAGCCACTGTTTTTTTTTTTTTTTTTTACTCTTTTCTTTAACTTTCATTGCCATTTGTCAGTTCAGGGAATGTGATAATCAATCAATTATCTATGTGAGAAAAAGTATTGTGAGCAACCTTACCATTTCTCTGAGTGTTCCAAGCCCATTTAGGAAGTAGGGAGTAATGTTTCACCAACTCTTTGGCATAAAATTGACTGGAAATGCTTTTACTCTATAAAAGGGGGATTTAATAAATTGCACCTGTTAAATTATCCATGTACATTGAAAATTGTGAAAGTAGAGTAGAACAGAGATGCCCAAGTTCAAGGTTAGTAGTAGCTCAGTATGGGAAAGATGCTGCCCTTGTCTAGCAAACCTCAGAATTTGAACTCTTTCAACAAAAAACACAACTGAATTCACTCCATCAAAAATATACTTCAAAAAATTATACATTCATAAGGGTGTTTAGGGCTTACTTGAGAAGGAGGATATGGAAAAAAGAGAATTTACTCTCTCTTCCAGGGAAATAGGAGTTGACTAAGATTAATACTGTGTGTATATGTGTGTGTGTGTAAGTGTGGGGGAGTTTCATCAGGAGTTTCTAAGGGGTTTACCTCCTTAGAAGTAAAATGTTCTTAAATGTTTACATGTAGAAGAGTCATCTGGATAAAAATTAAAATGTCAGATCACTAGACTCTCCCTCAGAGATTCTGATTCATTAAGTCTGGGCTAAAATGCAGGAACCTCAAGTTTTAACAAGCAGTAACAGGTGATTCTACCACAGACACCCGACACTTGTGATGTTCACCATGGTAGCCGCTGAGCATTAAAAATGTGGCTAGTCCAAATTGAGTGTCAAATTGCACGTAGAAAATGCACACCAGATTTCAAAGACTTACTGTAAAAACAAGGATATATAAGACCTTGTTGATGATTATTACAGTGTTTACATGTTGAAATTGTATTTTAGGTATACCAGGTTTAATAAAGTATATTTTCTAACTAATTTCATGTATTTCTTTTTTAGGTTTTGAATGTGGCTATAGAAAATTTAAAAATATAAATGCAGCTCACATTTGTAATTCTCTGAACATTATATTTCGATGTGAATTTATTTTTCTATCATACGTCATTGGTAGACTCTCATTCCGATGCAGAGGAAGTGAAGGAATTCTAATGATAACACCAGGACCAAGATGTGTATAACAAAAATTTTAGGTTGCAAGATATCTTTATTTCTGTAACATCTGACAAAGATACATCCCTCAACTAAGTTGCCCCATGAACAAACTTCTATATAAAATGTTTTTTTTTTTTTTAATTTACAAAAAATAAGAAAAACAAAAAAACTTGAGGAATCAGCTATCCCTAACCAGCTTTCAGTGTTACCAAATCTCATGCATGGCTGGTGCTCAACTTCAATTCTGAATTCCCTTGGGGCATGACATATGTATGCATGTATGCTTAGACTGTTCACTACACAGGCCAATCCTTCTGTCAGTGCCTCACCTAGGGAGTCGTAGAAACATTGAACAGGAAGCCTGTTAAAAGTAATCGAGTCTAGTTTTAACTGGCAAAACCTATATAATGGGATAAATAGATCTATTACAGGTGAGTGGGAATACATCCTATCAGCCAATGCACAACGAATTCCAAAAAGCTGCCAAAACTGGAGCTTTTAAAATCACCATGTTCAAAATTACTGTTTATACTCCTAAATTTCCATTGCTACTTCATTTAAGTTATGTTCACATACTTATCTTTATACTATTTTGCATGTTTTAATGAGAATGGGGGAATTCCAACCTTGACTTTTATGAATCAGATACCATGTAACTCCTAGTCAGGTGATGGGTTATACCAGAGGTTTGCAGCCTTGATTGGTCAACAGCACTCTTAGTTGTCTTAGTAATTTGCACCATGCTCTTAGGGCAAGAGAATGAACAGTTTTATTTATTCAGCAGTGAGGCCCAAACAACTTAATAGTAGTTGTTTAGACAGATGTTGCTGTCTTTCCTTGAATATTTAAGATATTTTAAAGATCCCAGGTGAGTTGGCTGAGTTTACCCAGTCACCTCAGTCCACAGTTTAAGATCTGTAGGATTATATAGCATCAAGAAAAAAAAAAATGTGTACTTCCTAAAGGACACTTAATACCAATAGCTATTTAGAAGTTTGTTTCTTTTAATACATTTTAATTATTTAGGTTTATAAAAATCATCATAATATTGCACACTTTGTCATTATTCCCCATTTGGAATGGACTACATAAGTCAATCAGACGGTCAATCGACAAATATTTTTAATTATGGAATGTCTGTTATAGGTCCTAATTTCTACTGCCAAATAGCTTACATCCTATGATTCATCTACAAACATATCTTAAACCATGCTTCTCTACATTTTTCTAAGAGAAGATATCCATGTAACTCAAATAAGGAGGTCAAATGATGACTATCATCCGAATTTTTAACTGTCTTGTCTATACTTATTCTGATTATTTTTATTGACCTATAATGTAAAAATTCTGTAAGGGAAAATTTTGCTAAAGTCTTACAAAATTCTGAAATTAAAATAATTTAAACAAAATGTTGTGTCATTGACTCAAACAATGATAGACTTCACAAAAATTTAAACCTGACTCAATTTTCATTTTTTAACTCTGGCATATAGGGAGCTGGGAAGTCACTACTCTACCCTAACAACAAGTAAAAGCTCAGCAAACTGAAAAATCAACTCTTCTTAGATCTGTCAGAGAAGTGAGGTCAGGGGGCAACTGCTGCCCTTAAAATTTGAAAGACAAATAAATATATACAGAAATTCACAATGTACTGGAGCAGAAACCCACAAGCAGAAACCTCCATGGAACCAGTGCTGAGGTGAGAAAACCCTAACTGTAATTGATGAATTGCTGGAGGCTCTGTGTGGACAGCTCTAAGAGTTAAAAACTCAGGGGAAATCCAGTCATGGTGATGGTGGGGGTGGCTCAAACCCATTTGTGAGTTTTACCCTCCAGGAGCTCTGCCAAATCCTTACAGAGAATATTGGAAAGAAAAAAAAAAATCCCCTTGTTCTTCTGGCAGGGGCAAGGGAAAAGAAACCATTTTGAAATACACCAGAGCATTCTGTTTTTAATAAGGTCTGTCCAGAAGAGAAAGTATTTTACCAGAAGATTTATCTGAGCCTAACCTACCTGTGGGAAGAGAAATACCAACTGCAGCCCCACCTCAGCCTTCCAGGCTTCCATGTGGGAAAAGAGAAAAGCCAACTCCAGCCCCTCCAGCCATCCTGTCTTCCCCAAGGGGGCTGGGAGGGCTGAGAAGCTCTGGTGAGGTTCACAGTCAAGTTCACTGAGACTTAATCAGAGGACTATAAAACACTTCTCTCCTACGTTTTCCCCACTTCATTACAAAGAGTCTTATTTATGACAGTTCCACTGGTTTGGGTTGTTTCCTTTATCCAGTAGGTCATGACAATCCTTTGTACAAAAAAAATTTACAAGGCATAATAAAAGGCAAAAACAGAGTTTGAAAAAAAAAATGAACAAGCATCAGAACTATATATTCAGATATGGCAAGAATATTGAAATTATCAGACCAGGAATTTCAAAACCTATAGCTAATAGGCTAAGGGCCTTGAAGGAAAAAGTAGATAGTACACAAGAGTAAATAATGCAAGCAGAGAAATGGAAATTTTAAGAAAAAAATAAGTTCTAGAGATTCTTCTTTCTGTAACAAAAATTTTAAAATGCCATTGATGAGCTTATTCATAAAATGGACACAGCTCAGGAAATAATATCTGAGCTTGGGCATATAATAATGGAAACTTCCCAAATGAGAAAACATTAAGAGCAAGGGGAGGGGTGGGGGTGTGGCCGGGTAGAGGGAGGGTAATTGGTGGGACCCCACCTATCGTGCATATTGAAAGGGTACATGACAAATTTATTAAGAGTAGAGTATAAATGTCTTAACACAACAATTAAGTAAATGAGGTGAAGGCTATGTTATCCAGTTGGATGTAAGCATTCCAAATTGTATATAAAATCAGCACATTTTACCCCATAAATGCAGTAATGTACACAGTTATGACTTAATTAAAAAAAGATTAAGAACAGAGACTAGAGGGAAAAAAGAACAGAAAATCCAAGAACTGTGAGGTAAATACTAAAATTGTAGCATATGTGTGAAGGAACATCAAAAGAAAAGAGAGAAAGTCCTAGAAGCAATATCTGAAGAATTAATGACTGAGAAACCTCCCTCCCAAAATCAGGGCCAGATATCAAACTACATACCCAAAAAGCTTGGAGAACACCAAAGAAGATGAATATAATAGAAGAAAAAAGAAAAACAATAACAAAAAATAGAAAGCTAGATAACAAGAAAAATAAGTTAGGTATATCATGTTCAAATGTAAGAAAATCAAAGATAAAAGAAAATGTTGAAAGAAAACAGAGTTCTTTTTTTTAAAAATTCACATATAGACAAGCAAAGATAAGAGAGTTAATCCAACTTTGCCTCAGAAAACCACTCAAGCAAAAAGAGATTAAAAAGCTATCCGCTTGGAGGAGACCTGAGGTGTGTGTCTACACTGTTACAGGGCAGATTGCCAACAGGTCGGCTGGATGATCAAGGACTTGGCTAAAACAAGATTGGAAGGTCTGTGACAGGAGGTTTGCAACGGATCCGTTGGAATGAACATGGAGTGTGAAGACAGTCCTGGTTCCTAAGTAAATGCCCATCAGAAGACATAAACTGTGGAGAAGCCTGCCAATAATCAAGTGAAATGGCCTGTCCTGGGGCTATCAGTCACCCTTATTCCTCAGTCACCCCACTAATATTAAAAAGATATCACAAGAATGGAAAAGCAATTATCCAGTATATGCAGACCTAATATGAATCCAGTAGACGCAGGAGAAAAACTCATTTCAGTTCATGTTGGGGATAGGGGTATTAAGGGAGGGGAGAGAGAGAGGGTTAGGGGGCTCTCACTGAATGGGCATAGTGTGTTTGACACACCTTTTGTGTGTGGGCCACAACCACAGGAGGGACTCTAGCTAATAAAATCAAAAATTTTGGCCTGGTTGTTTGTACACACATTAACCTGACATAGATTTACTTTTTGAGAAAAAAAAATATAAAAGAAAGGAATAAATCTCTCACAAAATAAAAGATAACAAATGAATATGATGACCAAATATGAAAAACTAGATGACCTAGACCACTTCCTTGAAAAACATACTCTGCCAAAACTCATGTAAGAAGAAGAAGACAATTGGAATATGTCTATATCTATAAAAGACATTGAATCAATAAATAGGAATTTGCTAAAACAGAAGGCAGCATGCTCAGATGAGTTCATGGGTGAATTTAACCAAACATTTAAGAGAGCAATTATACCAATTTCCTATAGTCTCTTCAGGAAGATAGATACAGAGAGAATATTTTTTAACTCTAATACATTTTAATTTTGTGAGGCCAGCTTTGCCCTAATATTAAACACAAAGACATTATAAGATGCCTCTTACAGACCAAGAAGAAGACAGATGCAAAATCCTCAACAAAATATTGGCAAATGAAATTCAACAATTTATACAAGTATTGTGCACAATCAAGTGAGATTTATCCCAGCAATGCATCCAACTCCATCCAAGCCTGGTTCAGCATCAGAAAACTCAATTAATACAATTGATCAATCAACACATTAAAGAAGAAAAATCACATGATCGTATCAATACATGCAGAAAAAACATTTGACAAGTCAAACTCTTATTTATAATAAAAACTCTCGTCAAACTGGGAATAGAGGAGAAATTCCTCAACTTCATAAAGAATGTCTGTAAAAGACCTACAGCTAATTGAATACTTAGTGGTGATAAACGTGAAGTTCTCTCACTAAGATTAGGAACAAGACAAAGAGATCTGCTCTCATCACCTGTCTTCAAAATCATACTATAAGTTCTAGCAAATGCAAGACAAGAAGAAAAGAAAAGGTATACAAATGGAGAAGCAATAAACAAAACTGTCTTTGTCACAGATGACATTATTGTCTATGTAGAAAATATTAGAGAATTTAAAAAGAAAATTTTGTTAAACTCCCTGGCACTAACAAGCAATTATAGCAAAATAGGTTAATATGCAAAGTCAAGCCTTTCATATACATCAGTAATGAATAAATGTAATTTGGAATCAAAAATACAGTATCGTTTACATTAGCATCCATGAAAATTACATACTCATGCATAAACCTAACAAAACACGACAATATCTATATCAGGAAATCTTTAAAATTTGAAAGATGTAAAAGAAGAACTAAAAGATTGAGGAGAGAGTCCATCTCCATGGATAGAAAAACTCAATCTTGTCTAGATGTCAGTTGTCCCAGATGGATGGATAGACTTAAAACAATTTCCATAAGAAACTTCCTGAAAGCTATAATGATTGGAACAGTGTGGTGATGGAGAAAGAAAAGACAATAGATCAATATAACAAAATAGCACAATGTACAAGTGATAAATGAAGTCAGTTGATCTTTGGCAGAAGTGACAAATGGCAATACCATTTTTCTTTTCAACGAATTGTGCTCAAACAACCAAACACTTTCACGTGAGAAAATGAATCTAGACAAAGATGCTGCACCCTTGACAAAAATTATTTCCAAATGGATTAACTATCTAAATGCAACACAAAACTACAAAATTTCTAGGGGAAACATAGGAGAAAATCTAGAAGATCTTGGGTGTGGCAATGGTTTTTTTCCTATAGCACCAAAGAAATAATCATTAACCTGATGAGGATATGGAGCAATAGGAATCTTAATTCATTGCTGGTGGAAATGGAAAATGGTATGACCTCTTTAGAAGATAGTTTGGCAGTTTTTTTAAAAACTATATATACCCTATTAATTCCAAGATCCAGCATTTAGACTCTTTGGTATTTATCCAATGGAGTTGAAAATTTATGTACACACAAAAACTTGCACACATGGGCAGGGCAGCGCCTGTGGCTCAGTGAGTAGGGCACCAGCCCCATAAACAGAGGATGTTGGATTCAAACCTGGCCCTGGCCAAACTGCAACAAAAAAATAGGTGAGCATTGTGGCAGGCACCTGTAGTCCCAGCTACTCAGGAGCTGAGGCAAGAGAATCGCCTAAGCCCAGGAGTTAGAGGTTGCTGTGAGCTGTGATGCCACGGCCACTCTACCCAGGGCGATAAAGTGAGACTCTGTCTCTAAAAAAAAAAAAAAAAATTAAATAATAAAAACCAAACAAACAAAACTTACACATGGATGTTAATAGTAGCTTTCACTGCCAAAACATGGAAGCAAGCATTGTGTCCTTCAGTGGGAGAGTGGATGAACGGTGGTATATCCAGACAACAGGATGTTATTCAGCACCAAAAAAGAGATGGAGTGCTAAGCCGTGAAAGGACACAGAGGAAACTTAAATATGTATTACTAAGTGAATTAAACCAATTAAAAAATCTACCTACTGTATAATTCGAACTATGTGACATCCTGGAAAAGGCAAAACCATGCACACAATAAAAACAATTTGAGGTTATCAGGGATTAGTGGGAGAGAATAAGAAAGCAGAGCACGGAGGCTGTTCAGTGTAGTGAAACTATTGTGTGTGACGCTACCATGGTGGACACATGTCATTCTCGGTGTGATAAAACTCACAGAATGCAGGACACCAAGAGGAGCCCCTTTTGTAAACTAGGGATTTGGGGAGATAACAATGTTTCAGTATAAGTTCATCTATTGTAACAAATGCACTGCTTTGGGGGGTTGCTTATTGTATGGAGGGTGGGCATATGGGAACTCACTGCAGTATTTCAGTTTTTCTATGAACCTAAAACAGTTCTAAAAAATAAAGTTTAGCAAAAAATAAAACTGTAAAGGGTTGTACATGGGAATGACTATGATTTGTCATGCAACTGTATAAAATGACAAGATGAGTTAGCCATGCAAAATAAACACTCTGTTGTGTAAAGTTATGGAAAAATTGATATTTCTTTCTTTCTTTCTTTCTTTTTGAGATAGGTTTTCATTATATCACCCTCAGTAGAGTGCCGTGGAGTTACAGCTCACAGCAACCTCAAACTCTTGGGCTTAAGCAATTCTCTTGCCTCAGCCTTCCAAGTAGCTGGGACTATAGGTACCCACCACAATACCCAGCTATTTTTTTGGTTATAGTTGGCCCAGGTTGGATTCGAACTCACCAGCTCTGGTGTATGCGGCTGGTGCCCTAGCTGCTGAACTATAGGCGCTGAGTCAGGAAAAATTGATACTTCTGATCAATTAGGAGTTCTTAATGGTGGAAGAGTTCAAATATAAGCCTAGAAAGACTCCCTTTATAGCTGACATATTGAAGTTCTAATCATTTTAAATTGAAACACTTAGTAAAGTTATTCAGAGGCAAGAGACTATGACCACTCAGGCAGCATATGCAAATACCTGCCTCAAAAGCGAGTCTATTCATTCCAAGAATATTAAGTGCATTAAACATCAACATAGATGGCATTGTACAGATGCTTCAGAGGATGGGAAAGGTTCTTCTGAAATAAAACTTACACACTAATCAGGAGTTAAGAAAGTTAACACACATTAATGCTACATGTGTTTTTAAAAAAAGCTTTGTAAGTTTATGTAATAAGTATCAGAAAAGAGAGATAAAAAATGTAGTGGAGGAAGCCAATGCTGGCTGGGAAAAAGTTAGCATACTGAAAGACATAAAAACAGACCAGGTGGAAATTGGAGGGGAGGGGAAATTCTGCCAGAGGAATCAACAAGAAACAGAGGCAGTGAGGTGAGGGGCCTTCTCTGAGGACTGGAGTTTGTTGGCTTGTCAGGTACGCAAAGCAAAGATAGAAGCCAGGTTGGGAATTGTAATGGCAGTTTTGGACTAAATTTAGTCAACATTGGGGAAAGAGATGTTGAACAATTTTAAGCAAAGGACGATAGCGTGACTGTCAGTGAGCTTTTAAAAGATCTACTCAACAGAACTTTTGATTAGATATGGGATGAGTTGAGGAAGTGATAAAAACTGGCTTCAAGAGTGTGCAGGAAAATAAACTAAGGAATAATTGGAAATAAAAGAAAACTGGTGTTGGTTTACAATATAAACATACATACACCGTCTATATAATAGTGATATCAACATAGCTTTAGTTCCAAAGGAGTGAATATTTCAAAGCCTGATAATCCAGTAACTCCGCGTATTAAATCAGTTTAAGTGAATTGTGAGAGTTTATTCTCTCCAACACAGATGAAATACAATTTAAGTAACTCATCGTCTCTCAGAGCCTTAAAAGCGACATATTTGGTGTATCATATACTCAGTACACTTTCAAAGAACAATTGAAGTAAAGCCAAATACTCCCTGCCTGTGGAACACTGTTAAATTCTAGCTCTGCTCCGAGCATAATTAAGTACCCATAACACCATAAAACTTTTATTAAATTACAGTGTTGGGAATGAAATGTAAATTTGTCTTTCAATATGATGTTGGCATTTCAACCTTTTTTTTCTTTTTTTTTCCTGCCTGAATATCATTAATAGTGAAAGTTCAGGGAATAAGTAAAGCCGAAGTATGGGGTAGAATTCAAGGTGTCACATAATCATAAATGTTAATGCAATTATGTTTTTTAGGGAGTCTCCATCCCTCCTACTCTTAACCTATTTTCATTGATACAGTTTTCGATTATAAAGGGGCCAGTAAGATTAAGTTAAAAGGCAAAACACCTCTTTCAATGAATGTTATCTTTTGTTATTATTACGGAAGAATATGAATGGCTTTACCTGCCAGTGGTTTATACTACAAAATGTAGAAAGTATAAATATTATAGGCAGGCGATGCCCATTCCACTGCCGAAGCATGAAGGCTGCAGAGAGAGTGGAGATTTGTCTTAACCCCAGAAGAGAAATTTATTTATGCTTTCAATGTATTAAAAAAGACAACGAACACTGATTATCCTTGAACTCTTCAATATGAAAGAGACATAGGCAAAAGTCAGGGAATTCAGGTACTTGTAGGGTAAAACTGAACTACTCTGAATTAAAAAACAAAAACTAAAATGTTTTGAGAACATTCTACCTAAATAGAGAAATCTTTCCCTTTTAGAAAGGGAAAAGGCTGATTACTTTTCAGAAAACCTACCTTGCACCAATATAAAAAGCTGCCAATGCAAATATTTTCAGGGACAACATCTGTCTCTAGAATATGTTGTGAGCAAGAGGAAGTTTCTGTTACCTCCCTGGAGTCCCTGGAGATATGACCTAAACAGAATGTGGATAGAGTTTTCCATTTTGTTCCACTGCAGGGTCTCCTGAGAGGCCACGGACTGGAAAACACTGTAGCCACAATATCCAGAGCGCGGTGATTCAAGGTGATTCCCCAGTAATGGAAATGCAAACTCCAAGTTGTTTTTTTTTTTTTTTTCCCCAACCCTCCATTTGCTCCAAATGATAAAATCACAGCCTCAAGGAAAATCACACCTTAAAGAAATTGTTTATATTGGCTGTTCTGTTCAAAAAGTTAAGTTTTTCCTAGAGAGTTAACATTCCTGTTAGAGAGGAAATAAAAATCAAAGACAAAGATGACATTCAAATCCGAATCAAAGTTTGCCTTTTTCTTTTCTTTTTTCCCTGTATCATACAAACTAATGTGGTAAAAAATAAAACAAAACAAAAAACAGTCCCAATTTAGCTTTCCACAAGCTCTTTGGAGTCTCTCACAGGAAGGTTCACTTGCAAACTCTTGTCAAAAGGGAGAAAACAATCCTTGTGAAAAGTGTGCAGTGGGTAGAGGAAATGGATCAACAGAGAGACCATGGGGGGAAATGCCAGTGGCTTATTTACTGAATGATTCCATGTTTCAGACAAGGGAAGACTGAATGAAGTATGTCTCAGGAGCTGAAACTGCCTTCGGGCTGATAAACTTCCACCTACAGAACTTAAAAACATTAGTGTATGAAACACTATGTGCAGGGTCCACTTACAAGCAACACTGCTAATCCTTGTCTAATTAGTAGTCCCAGACTGCTCCCCCCAGGGCCTTGGGTCACCCACCTTGAATTACACTGGATAATGTATACTGTTCTCTAACAGCAGAGACACTAAGCCCTTGAGAATAAAGAGCTATGCAGGAAAGAACAGGAGAGGAATTCGTGATGCTCTACTTATTGAATTTTGAGCCCTGTCCCCTCCCCCACTGGATCCCCGCAGTGACACCACCCATGGTCTCCGTCCAGCAGTGGTCGGCCTCACACTCGTTCCCTGTCACGTCACTCTGCTGTTGAAACTCTTCTCTGGTTCTTCCCTGACCAGAGGATGAAATCCCAACTCCCTAACCATAAGATTGTTTAAGGCATAGTTGCATAGTTCCTGTCTTCTGGAATTTTCTCTCAACTCTCAAGTCCTAGCCATGGTGGCTTCAAATATCCCTCCTTATCCTTGGTCTCTGGGCATTTGCACATGCCGGCCCCTCAGCCTGGAACACTCCCATCCTCCCCCACAACCCCCCTTTTGCCCTCATTATTGGATAACTTTATTCCTAATCGTATTCTGTGTCACTGTTATTTTGACACAGTAGATCCCAGTCAGTTGCTCCATTTCCTTTCACATTTGAAAGACTATGAATCCCTAAGGACTATGTGGCAATGTTTCTGGTACAACAGATAAACAGAAAAAAAAAAAAAAACCTTTGAATGTACAAATGACTGAAAAAAGAATTTACCCAGCTTCTTAGTTAAAATCAAATTGTCACTAATGCATTCAGCATATTGAAATCCAAATTTGAGCAGACGTAGCAAAATTGGGGATAATTACCAGAGTATCCTAAGGCTTAATAAACATTTAATAAATGTTAATCGCTACCATTACTGTTTACGTTACGAAAGCATTTTTATCTTAGAAAATATTTCACAACCACTATTTAGTTTCCACTGCAAATGCATGTAAAGATTTTTGCTTAACAACTTGTTAAAATAAACAGAGTTTGATGGATGCCCAGGTCTTCCATAAATGGCTTTGTTTAAAGTAAAGGTAACCTGCAAAGACGAGAGTTCTCACAGTTAACAAATCACATGAGTGGGTACTACCATTAATAAAAAGTAATCGTTGGCAAAAATGGGTCACTTGTAACTTCAGTTAAGTGAAAACCAGGAAATGTTAGGACCAAATGCTAGGATAAAAATCTACAAATGCTCCACCAATAACTTCCATAATCCTAGCGGTATACACACCTGTGACTTGTGTGTCATTTTAATAAACGTACCTAGAGGGCACTGATTTGCCACATTTCTATATAGCAAGCAAGTCACATGTGTAGGTATTACTTGTGGGTAAGCACTATTTACTCTACAAATAAATTACTATGTAGCTTACATTGTTAGGGTCACATGATAGCCCTATAGCTTAAAAGACTGAAATAACCATGCATTTATCTTGTCACTACAGGTACTTACGATGTAATTACAAGGTCAACAGTTACTATGTAATTACATAGTTTCAACATTGTGGTTCTTCAACAGCAACAAAAAAAAGTACCCTGCTCTCCCAGTACCTGCTGAGAACCCCTGTCTCTACTCCACCATACCCACTTGCAAATTTAAAATAGCTGCCATGACATTTTTAAAGTAAAACAAATTGAAGCATCCTTATTGGAACAATAGTTATCTCAAAATTATTACAGAAGACCTCAGCCATCTTCGGGTCCAATGCCTTCATTTTCTTAAGAAGATTTGTTTTTATATAATTTTTTACGTATTACAACTAATTTTTAAAAAAAGGAACTCAAGATAAGAAAGTCACACAAATAGGCATTTTATTTAGCAGCAATAACTTTATAATGGTTGTTCATTGTAGAAGGTGAGGCAATGTGGCACTTTTTTAAAGGGCAGCCTGCCTGATTGAACGCAATCAGAACAAAATGGTATGAAATCATAACTTACAATACCCCACCTCTCCAAAGTCATTCCCCTGCATTTCAGATTCCACGTTAATTTCTGTGAGTCTGCTTAATATTGGTATCACACTGTATATAATTTTGTGGTTGGTTGTAGGTGTGCGTGGTGAGATTAAACAATTTAGCCATGTCCAATGTATGTGAGTCTGAAATCGTGAGTTCCATTAAAGTCTTATAAAACCCTTCAGCCCCTTTCCCCTTTATTCAAAGAAGCAGAAGGACACTGCTTTGATAGTCAATATTTGAACAACTCATTCCAAATTTATTGCAGGTTACTATCATACAGAGAATAATAAAGAATTTTTTAATTACTTTATCTCATAAGAATGGGCTGATAGATATTCCATCAATGTTATGATTCCCTTGGATGGAGAAATGGTAAATGCTAACCCAAACAGATTTTAAAACCATAATTACTTGGTAAACAAGGGAATCATAGCCAAATAATTATTCATGAGTACAGATTAAATTCATCTAGATTTTTAAAAAAAAATTCTCATTGAATGAATTCTTCTATCTCTGGCAAAGCCCCTGAGCATTGCAATATCAGAGTGCTATTACTTCTTCAATATGTTTTGCACAAAAACAGCAATCTGCATATAGGTTTTATTTGCTATAGGGTCTTTCTTCCGTCTTTCTCCCGTGAGGAGGTACAGAAAAGTTATCCAACACCAGTGTGTGCACCATTTGGAAAGGGAGGGTTTGTTCCCTGATCCAGCCATCCTCTGAAAAGCAAAAACTGGGTGATCAAGACACAATTCATTTTCGCAATTGTTTAAGGACTTACTATAATAACAGTCACCAGAAAGGAAGCCGTACCCTACAAGGACAGATGGGGGAAAGGTCCACTTTACAAGAGAATCACAGAATAGGAGATTGTCAAGATCTCAAGAGAAAACATAAACTAGCCTCTCTCTTATGCCCTAATAAAACCAAGAAGCTCCCTTGAATAGTCGCTGAATGTATCTTCTAACAGAGGTTCTCAGCCTGTGGTCACGACCAGTGAAAATACATCCTGCATATCAGATATTTACACTATGATTCGTAACAGTAGCAAAATTACAGTTATGAAGCAGTAATGAAAATAATTTTATGGTTGGGGGTCACCACAACATGAGGAACTGTATATTAAAGGGTGGCGGCATTAGGAAGGTTGAGATCCGCTATTCTAGTACTTGCCTTTGATTGATTCATATGCAAAAGGTTTCTTCTTTTCAGTAGTTTCAAGGCTAATTTGGCCCTTCCTTTTTAATTCTCACGTTGTAAATTAGGAAAGCAAATAAGTCATCTCTAGGACATAGGAGATGCTGAAAAGTACAAGGTAACTACCTAGGGTATGACACTTTTATGTTAATAAACAAAACCGTTACCCAGATGCCAAGCTGTGTAGAAAAGCTGGGAGGGGATCCAGATGGGGGACGAAGGTCAAAGATGCTAGCCTCAGCTGTGATGTGTCAGTATCACTTACAAGAAGAATATCCCAGTATTAAGTATTTAATGTGACGACAGAATATAAAAAGTTTAAAAGTACAAGAGGGAGAAAACCAAGTTGTAATAAAGCACACATAAATGAAAATGGAATTTAGAGCAGTTTTCCCTTCGGTTACAAGAGGTCTACTGACACGGTTTGTTAAAAATCAGAGGGCAGGGAGCAGGGGCATTCTTCACCCTGCTTAGTATAGAGAGGTACACAGAGAAAACTACAAGCCGGGACATTCACATTGACCTTGTGGTTGCTGGAAGTGAGAGAAATGTGTATTATTGGTAGCACACTAACCCACAGAATCTGACCAATAAATGATTTACGCGGAGTTCATTCCACACTTGAAGTAGGCATGCATTTCAATGACTGCTCCCATTCCATTTTTGATGGTAATTTTCAATAAGTAAGAAGCACTGTACCTTTAAGTTTTAAATATAAAAAATGACACTGATTAACCTTTAAAATGGTGCCATTTAATCAAAGCAAGTAGATCTTTAATGGGTTTTAAATGGACTAATAAATCACAAGCTTTTTTTTTCAACACAGAAATAAACGAAATATTTGAAAAAAAAATCCCATTATACCCCTTGAGTGTTTGCCTGTGTGTGAATGGGCATGGGGACAGGTGACAGGGATTCACAGGTCATTATTCTCCACATGGCTATGATTTGGACGGTAACCACTCTGCTTTCTTTTTTTTTTCTACTGAGTTCTTAATTTGTTAACATCTTGCTCTGCCTGCTCAGGACCAAGACTGTAAGTGGCTGTATCAGGATGTTTTCAGGAGGATCTTGACAAATTTTGTGACTGGGACTCAGCAATGCAGTTGAGCTTGGGGTAGAAGGCAATTGATCTATCCCTCCAGGAGAAACTGATCAGAGAAAATGAGTACGTTTCACTCTCTCCACTCATCACCCCTGCCATTACTAATTCTCCTCGGGCACAGATGCAGAACCAAGCAACCCTCAATCTCGTAAAGTGCGAACGGGATTAACTCCCTGTGTTCAAAGCCCAGTGTTCGAGCACATAGCCCACTGGTTGTTTTCCAGAGGCAGCATTCTGCCCTCTTCTGGAGGACGGGCAGGGCCGTCCCAGCACAGTGACATATCCTCTGCCTGGCTGAGGGTTGCTTAATGCAATCCATTTGAGTGAACAAACGGAATAAAAAGTGACAGCTTGAAAATGATAGACTGGCTGTGCTTTTCCTTCAACCCATGTACAGACATGGGCACAGGAGAGCAAGATGCCATCTATAATAAATTGATGCTCAACTCTAAACAGCCATCCTGGGACTGGCTGAGGAAGGTGCCAGGGCAGAGCTGCCAAGTTGGGTGAAGGAGAGAAGCTCTACCTGGGGAAGGGAAATGAAAATCAGGCAGAGCATGGCAATGAAAGGGCTCTGTGGCCGGCCCTTAACGATAGCCATCATTTCTGAACACTTGCAGCCTGCGAGGTTTTAAACGGAGAGTTTATAAACGCTACTCATTTAGTCTGTATGACAATGTTTAGGGGATTGATGTCACTGTTTTACAAAAGGGGAAACTGAACAACAGAGAGATAATAAAAAGCTTCCTCAAGGTCACATAGATAGTTAAGTGAGAATTTAGATCCAGAATAATGCAGGTGGGAAGTGAGCCCTGTCTCATACCTTGCCCCAACAAACAATCTTTATCCATCCTAACCTTCTTTCTCGTCAAAGGCAGCCTTCTATCTGTGCTGCTGATCACATACCAGAGAGGAATTTTCTCCTTTAATTAGCCCCCCTCAACCTGTGGGTCCCATGTCCCTATTCTCCACCCCAGTATCTTCTTCCCCATCAAAACTGCTCACATCTCCCATCCTCCTCAGACCTATTCCTTAACCCCTACATGGTATCTGGATGCCGTCTTAGAAGAGCTGTCTGTACTTCACTCTGCCTGTCTTCTCTCTTTCCCTGGCAATAGGAATAGAGTCCTGCTTCTGCTGAAGTCACCTATCATCTACTAATGGACACATCAACTGGACGCTTTTCAGCACCCATCATATTGTGACCTGAGGCTTCTGGCTCTAATGACCACTTGTTGAAACATTATACTCTTGTCTCCTGAGACATACTCTGTTTCTCCATTCCTTAGCAGGCTTTTACACCAGTGGCTCTTCCTTTTAATGCCTCAAAAATATCGGTGTCACTCGGTGATCCGCCTATGTCATTTTTTCTACTAGCTCTCCCTGTACTTGCTGAGTGCCTATGATCTCTCATGGTCTTAAAAGACATTGTATATACTGACTATTCCTTAACCCACACTGTCAACACATCACTGGGCATTAGACGGGATGATCACACAGACCCACTGTAACCTAACAGTTACCAGACTCTACAGTGAGCCTTCAACGTCCTTACTGCTCTCCTAAGTCACTTTCATCTGCATGCCATTCATAAAAGCCAGACCCCTGCAAGTCATATTTCTTACTTTGTTCTCCCTGACAGTTCTTTTTCCTCTTCTAAATAGCTCTTCAATCAGCCAAATCCTCTCTAGTCGACCTTCTAACTTTGTGAGGCCTTTGCCCTTCTTGACTGGGCCAGTGAGATAGCCCAGGTCCTCTGACTTCCGTTCCATGGCTGCCCTTCCTAATGAGCCTTCTTCACTGTCCTTAGAAAAGTATTTCTGAAACAGAGATCAGAAATGCTCTACACGTTCATCAAACCTTGACCGGCTTCCTACTGCTGATTTCCTGAACCAGATCATGCAGGATTTGGCCACGACCTCCCTTGTTAGTCCTAGCCACCACCATTTACCCCATCATTCCCAGGCTTCCCATGCAACCAAATATCCTCAACAGTACGTAATTTTTCATATCTCTGGATATTTGTGCACCCAGTTTTATTTTTCCACCTTGAATACTCTTTTCTGTCAAGAAAACATCTATTTTCTCTTTCACATGCCCCAGAGACAAGGAGTCCCTCTCCTTAAAACAGTGTTTGGCCTTTCCCCGACAGACATAAACACTCACTTTCTTTGTATCGGCACCCTGCATGCATTTTGATGCATTTACATTTTATGCTATACTATAATTTTATCTTTATGTGAGTCGACCTCACTAGACTTCGAAACCAAAGCCTAAAGTTTTAAGCATTTAACTACTTCCAGTATCTAGAATAGGGCCACACAGTAAGTGCTTAATAAATCATTACTGAACCAAACTTGACATCGGATGGATATGGATTTTTAGTTTTAAGCTTAAGCAAATAAATAGGCAACCTTAATTATTATGAAAATTATCAGAGGGTGGCGCTTATGGCTCAGTGGGTAGGGCGCCAGCCCCATATACTGAGGGTGGTGGGTTTGAACAAAAAATAGTCGGACATTGCGGTGGGCACGTGTAGTCCCAGGTACTTGGGAGAGTGAGACAAGAGAATCGCTTAAGCCCAAGAGTTGGAGATTGCTGTGAGCTCTGACGCCATAGCACTCTACGGAGGGTGATAAAGTGAGACTCTGCCTCTTAAAAAAAAAGAAAAGAAAAGAAAAGAAAGAAAAATTATCAGAACAAGTTAGAAGCAATATAGCCACAGGACAAATGGGAACTATTTTGGAGATCAGTAAGTCTTTAGTCAGGAATGCACAGGTCCAAAGGCTATGTTGTCACCAGTCAACTGGAAATCCTTGGGCAAATCATTTACCTCTCTGGGTCTAATCATCTGAGCTTTATAGTGAGGTAAATAAGATAATCTCTAATCTCTCTTGCTTTCAAGAGTCAATTTTGTTATGACATCATAACTGACCACATAGACCAGTCATTCAAGGGTAAAGAAAAATCTGACTAAACAATTGACCTATCAAAAAAAAAAATCTTATTTGTTGTAAATACCTGGAGATATGTCTGAAGTAAAAAGGCATAACAGATATCCTCCATCCTATTCCCCAAAGTATTTATATAACTGAACCTTTTGCAGACTTAGTTTTAAAAAAATCCCCACAAAACGATCTTGGAAAACAGTCATTTGGCTGGGAAATATACGTCTTTACAGACATATCAAAGGCCTTCTCTATCTTTCCCCACACATTTTCAAATGAAGTTCACAATCATATTATTATTCACAGTTCTAAGTTTCCCCCCAAATATCAAATTTGTCTTTGATTCTACAGATCCTGAATATTTACCTACTTTTCAAGTTGATGTCGTTCATTGAAAAAAGAACATAGCTCAGTCATGTCTATTAAATATTAAGTATTTTGCTGCAAAGGTAGGCAGAGGTACACAGCCCTGCGATCACACAACCTCCAGAGAGACAGGCAGGATGCTGCTCCCCCCTCCATTTGGTTGTAAAAGGGGAAAAAAACTGTGCTACAAGAAAACTTGCTTAAATAACACGGTGAGCAGTAAGGTGGTGGTAAAATGAAATGTGTTTGAAATTGCATATTCCATCCAGAGGAGCACCACCATAATTCATAGTGATTAATGTTAATGTCAAAAATATTAAAGAAAGTAATAATGATTTGTATCTTCATGTAATGGGCTACCCTTTCTTTGATCTTTTATTCCCTTTGATCAATGAAATTAACAGGCAATAAATTTTGAACCAATAAAAAGGAATTCATTGGTCAGCCTGTGGGAAAAAGTGCCACAGGAGGTCAGGGAGACAAATGCTAAGGCTGGTGTTAAAAAGGGATCAGATAATTTCATGACCATTAATAACGTCTGTCGTGCAGCAAGCTCACACACAGATAAGGGGAATCCAGTCATCCTCCCAGGCTCAGACTAATTACCTCCTGGGTCACAAAGCCGCTGCAAGGCTGGCACACAGCATGGGTCACCAGCGCACTTTTGGAGGGGTGCTTTGCTTCCATTTCAGGAGAGGACAAGGTCAGTGGAAGACACTTAGAGGCCCTAAAATCTGAAAAGATTATGGTACTTCCTCTTCATTGGTAATAAAACATAACACCCACTAAACCATGGAACACATAATTTCATGCACGTGCTGAAATGAAAATGGATTTTGTTCTCCAGATCCCTTTGGTTACAAAATCCAAGATTGTTTTTTTTTCACAAGCTGAATTGTTCAGAAGGTTTTGGTGTCCTTGCTTTCCTAAGATCCTAAAGGCTTCACCGTTTCCCTATTGGATGCTTGGTGGTCAGGATGCAATCCATTATGCTCAGAACCAAGAAGATCAGCATATGTATGGCTTCCTACCTCAAGTCCAATTCTCTAGGCATTGATGGTGGTTGTGGATTTTTGACACCACTAGTTAGCACTGACTGTGTAAGTTCTAGCCTTTTGGGGGTATCTTCCCTACTGAAAGTATTTGATGCAACAGCCCCTAGGTATGATTTTCATACTTCTAATGATCTATGCCTCTGCAACATAACTCAGTCAAGGCTGTTACGTCACAACTTCAATGCCAATGGCAGAGCTAATTCATACGTTTACATGTTTGGCCATCGATATGCATGGAGCCTTTTATTATGTTCACTTCCCTTATCAGCAGACATCTGATGTGTCAGGGAAAAGGGAATGCATATTATTGGTATCTAATAACCTAAGGGTTACTGAAAACTGGCCACCATGTCCCTAAATCATTCTACTCAGAGTTCTCAACAGCAGGTAATGACAATTCTCTTAAAAGACATATAATGTACACACACACCACTTATTTTCGTAAAACTGCGGGAGTATAGTTCTGTTTAGGTCTGGTGTGAGAAAATTTATAATCAGCAACAATTTATTTCAAAGATTAATTAAAGCTCAATGTGTTCTATTTTTAGCCTTCTAATTACAATAAAGCAAAATTAATAACTTTTGGTGGGAAAATACCATTCATGTAATGTTTAGCATTTATTAAAATACATTATATAGAAATTGAACCCCCACCCCTCTTGCATGATAGCTCATTTAGACCTCTACGAGGAATAAGATTATTGGAAAAGAAAGGATTTCCAGAACCCTGGCCAGACAGGAAGTTCGTAAAGTATAAATAGATATTTAAGGCCTCAAACGGCCCTCCTGTTAGTTTGACTTCCTACAAGGATTCCAGCATCTCACCTCTACTCTGCCAAGTCTTTAATTGGTTTCCGTGTTTGTGACCCTAACCTCCCAAGTTGAATGCTGCTTTATATTTCTTTCCTTTTCTTTCTTTCTTTCTTTTTTTTTTTTTTGAGACAGAGCCTTAAGCTGTTGCCCTGAGTGCTGTGGCATCACAGCTCACAGCAATCTCCAACTCCTGGGCTTAAGTGATACAGGCACCCACCACAATGCCCAGCTATTTTTTGGTTGCAGTTGTCATTGTTGTTTGGCAGACCCAGGCTGGATTCGAACCTGCCAGCTCTGGTTTATGGGGCTGGCGCCTTGGCCACTTGAGCCACAGGCACTGAGCCACTGCTTTATTTTTTATTTTGGTGCTCACATTTACAAGCCCACGCTTCTGACCTAGGAACTTCCATCTTCAGTCTTCTTCCAAACCACGTCAAGCCTGCCTAAATCCTTAGCTTCAACTTCAAGATTTACATCAAGGATTACCTCTTCCAGGACCATTTCTGATCCCTGGTCTTGACAGGGGGAAGGTCTGAGACAGTAATGTGAATTAAGGATGATCCCCCTTTAAAACTTTAAGAATATTTGCAATCACCAAAATAAATGGGTTCAAAAAAAAAAAAAAACCCAGAATGGGAGAAATTGCGGACAACCAATATCAAGCACTCTTAAAAAGTTTTGCTATAAAGCAGAGCACAGAGGGTGTTAGCTAGACAAGAGTATAAGATAAAGTGATTCTTTTCTTAATATAGTGAAACTAACAGCAGGCTCGAAGATACTTGCAGATGAGTGAATCAACCCCATTCCTGCTGTATGCTGACAGATGAACTCCTATTGCAAATGCCAGAAGCAGAGATTATTAGAGATTATTAGAACCTCAGGATTAAACCCACAAAGAGGCACACAAAATGCAGGGGCACCTTGAAACACCACGGCTCTCGGGATGTGTGTTGGTTAAGTCATAACTGAGGAGGTGAGCACTGGTTTGTGAGCTTTTTTAATGTATGGCAGTAAAAGACTGACTCCATCACACAGAAAACTCATTTCAGAACCTGTAGTTATTCTGGTTACAGATATACACACCAATGCTGGGGAAACCAGCCATCTCTAAAGTGAAACCAGCACTAACACAGACGTAAGGCCCCACGTCACTTATACATGGTACGTGCGCAGAGGTTTTCGTCAGCCCCTATCAACACTGGACATCACCACAACCTTCTATTTTTTGTAGTTGACGTTGCCTTCATCTTGTCTAGTTTCCATTTGCTACCACAACCAGAAAGAAAAACAAACTACGGTTGTACAAGTGTAGTACAGACATTAGCCATATCTGTCTTGGATAACAAACATATCACCACCAGTGCAAAGTCCATGAGCGTAGATGCGTAAGCTACAAAATAGTGTTAGTGGCAGAGGTGTGAGAGTCTGAGGTTCCTGGCTAGTGCCTCTTCACAGGCACCCTAACAACACCTAGAATCTTAAAACTGGTAAGGGAACCTGAAGCTAAAAAATCCAAAGTCTACGCCAGCCTCCCCTGCATTGAGTCAGTCAGCCTCTGCTTGCAAACATCTGGAGAAAGCAGCTCATTCTCTCAGGAACACCCAGTTCCAGTATTTAAAAACAGCTCTGTACATGTTAAAGTTGTAATTTAGGTTGGCGTATAATCTCCCTCCCTAGAAGGCTTCTGGTTTGATTCTATGAAGACATACAGAATTAAATAGTCTTTATTCCACAATATATGAAGCCGGGCACCAAATTCTCGTCCCAGCTTTTATTTTATAAACTCAAGATGCCCTTTGCCCCTAGATCTGTCCCTCGGTTGGCAGGGATCTCAGATCCTTCATCATCCTGTCCCCTTCTCCTGATGTTTACATTTCCTACGGAATTTTGTTGCAGCCAGATTTGGGCTTCATTTCCACAAACCACAAGAGCAAAATACGGATCTTAAAATAAAAGCTAAGTATACTGTCTTCGAGGAGATTCAGAGCTGTTTTGCTGAAAGAAAGGTTCATCGGTGATTTTATATTTTTAATAATTTCTAAAATACGATCAGGTAAATGTTAGGTGAAATGAGGAGAATTACTCAGGTGTAACGTAAAGGAAAAAAAAAAAAAAAAAAAACCAAGCTAGTTTCAGCCCCAGCCCTCATTCAAGACCATTCTTGTGGAGATGAGTACTCTGTGCCCTTTAGGTACAATCTAGCCTGACTCCACTGCTGTTCCAATCACTCTCAGATAAGAAAAGTCCTTAAGTGACTTTTAGTTAAAGAAAATGTTCTTATCCAATAATTAAAATGTCCAGTATAAGGTATTAATCAAAAACTCTAAAGTTCACTAAAAGTCAAATCATTAAGTCTCCCTGCCTCAGACTTGCTTCAAGCCTAAAACCATAGTCAGGGAGGACGGTCATGGTCCCCTGTGTCTGTTTATTGTTCTGTACGCCTCCTCTTCCCGCAGTCCAACTCTGCTGCCTTGGTTTCTGATGCCTCTGAGATTGGGGCAGAGGCAGAGAAGGGGCAGTAGATACCCGGTATGGAGGAACTCAGTGGACCAACACCGATGCCACCTGATCTTTGGTTGTGGAGGGTGGTTAACACCTGACTGCTCAGGGAGTGCCTCCTCTGCTCTCCACTATTAGCAGATCCCTTGAGGGAAGCCAGCGTCTCTGTTGGCTGCAAGTAGGAATGTGCCTCAGTCTTCACCGCACAGGCCTCTCCAGTCTCTTACGCTAGGCTTGCCTTCCATGGGGTCTCCTTTGGAAAGTTTCTCCCACAAAGCTGGCAACAAACACACATTTTTTTTTTTCCTTCTGCAGACTTTGAAAGCACAGGCCATTCTCCAAGGAGCCTCTCTCATTGCTCCTGGTCTTTGCCATGTCCCCTTATCCTCTCTTCTGCAGGAATGGGTCCTGAGCCCTCTGTGCTCAGGAGACTGCAGGGGTCTTGTGTCAGTCACTCTCAGAGGAATAGCCAATGGGCCTGAGGTGACAGGCCCACTCTCCCCCCTTTCCTAAAGCCCCAGACTTCCTTCCCAGGAGCTTCACCTTCCCTCTGCCTCTTTAGCCTGTTCTATAGGAAGGATGTAGGGTGGTCAGACAAGGGTGGCCACAGAAGTCCTCAAGTGTCCCCTCTGCAAGCCTGTGTGGTTGGGCTAAAGCCCTGTGGTAGAATAAAAGTAATTGCGGCCTGCGATGGAAAAGGGACTGAGTCTAGTATAACCTCCTGCTGCAGTTACAAAGTGGAAATAACCAGCAACGAATCCATAAAACACTGTTCTTATTTTTGGATATATATGAACAAGTATCAAAATGAAGAATTTAAACACAAAAATCTCCAAATCATAGAACTTAGTGAAAACAACAGTAATAAACACGTTTATAGGACCTGGAGTCAGTCAAGAAATATTTTCTCCTGAAATGGTCACATAAGTGCCTTGAGAAATCAATGTATTATAACTAATCCAAAGCCAGCAGAGCAATGATAGTGGGGTGTTGCTTTTCTAAGGAGTAGCAAAGAGTAGTCTGTGAAGCAATTATCTAAAATCTTCCTCAAAATGTTCTTACCAGAATTGGTAGGAACTGGTAAATCTTTATATTTATTCATCATGCACCCAATTTTTAAAAAAATAGAAACTAAGTGTTCACAAATTCTAATTTCTAAACCAAATTCAGATCAAGGGAGAGATATTTTTCTGAAAACGGGACTGAGGATTTCAAAGCAAAATAGAATTTAAACAGCAAAATATATTCACTGTGGGAGGGTCTGCCAAGTCTCACTTAATGTCTTCATTGATGATCTACAGCAGAGAAATAAACAAGCTAATTAAACAATATGAAGGGAAAAGTCATAAGAAGGCTTTGGAGGTTAGGAGCAGAAAAAGGAGATAAAAAAAGAATTTGAGAAAGTGAATATACTTAACAGGATAAGGCCCTTGGAAACAGGACAGCTAAAAGCAAATTCAACTGATTATGCAGACAATTATAATTATAATATCCTAGATTCAGTGCTTCAGGAAAATAATCACTAATAGCATTTAGCCTTCTTACTCAAGGATATAAAATAATAATAGGTAAGGGGGAAAAACTATATAAATTGACACCTCAATTCTGGTTGGGGAGAATTGTTTGCATCTAAGTGGAATATAGTAAGAATTCAAAACAAGGAAGTTTTATTGATATAACTTAAGAATCCATAATATACATGAAATGGAGAAAAAATTAATATCATATATTTAAATGTGATCATTGTTTTATTCATCAACAGAGCAGAAAAATCAAGGTATTTGAAGCGTACAACTTATAAGTACCCAATCTGGGATGTGCTTAACAATTATTTGAAACAAAACAGATGAGTCACAATAAAGAAGAAATATAGAGTGAAACAGTCTCCTTCCCACATACCTGTTGAATTCATTTCTTTCCAACCATATAAGTGATTCAGCCACTTCCTTTCTTAGTAATCCTTAAACCTCCAAGCTTGTCCCTGCCTCAGGACCTTACTTCCTGCTCTTCTCCTGGCCTGGAGGACTCTTTCTTTCAGATCTTCCCCAGACTGGTGGCAGGTCAAATGTACCCTCCTCATAGAACATTCTAGACCAGTGGCTCTCAACCTTCCTAATGCTGTGACCCTTTAATACAGTTCCTATGGGTTGCAACCCACAGGTTGAGATCTGCTGTTCTAGACCACCATTATCTAAAGTCGACCTTCCTACTAAGCCAGGATTTCATTTTTACCTCATTTAATTTTCTCTGTAGGACTTACCACTATCTAAAATTATCATGTTATCAATTTACGGTTGGGTACTTGCATCATTTCTGTCTGTTCTTCTCCACTGCCCTGAATACAAGCTCTATGAAGGTAGAGCTTCCTTCACTGTGGTAGCCAGAACTTCCATGATAATAGCTCTTGGAATGTGTCACCCTCAATATAAAATCACTGAATAAATGTGTGTATATATATATAATATATACACACAATAAATGTGTGTATATATTATATATATTATAATAAATGTGTGTATATATATATATATATATATATATATAAAATCTGACTGATGGGAATTGTGAAACCACCATCAAGAATAGAAGAAAATCAATGTAACATAGAAAATGGTGAGTGACATCATTACCAGTGCCGAACATCAAAGAATCTGAATTTAGATTAAAGTTTTAAATAAGCAGATGCATTGACACAAATTCTTCAGAGTGGTTAAACTTGCCAACTCTGTAATTACACATTTGGTCATATTAGTCCTTGAATAATGAAATTTTGAGGATCAGTCAGCGAATAGCATCAAACCAATGTGTATGTTAACTCATGAAAATTCATACGAAGTTAACTACCATGCGGTTACTTCTAGTTTTCTTTTTTTCCAATAGAGTGGAATTAATGTGTGCAATCTAATGAAATATGCTGCAATTAAAGAACTACTATGCATAGTAATATCTCTGCTTGTATATGTTTCAAATAAAGTAGAGTCTGTGGTGACATTTCAGGAATGGAAGGAATGAAAAGCAAAATTAAATTACTATTAGATTTCAAATTGCAGCTGGGTACCTGAATACAAAGTCAGTCTGTGAAAAACTGATTATTTTACATACAACTCCACCCATCTTAAAACATTATTATATGTGTACGTAGGTTTGTTCTATACTCACGAGAAAATAGGACTTGGCCCCCGAACCAAAAAACATTATAGTGCTTTCATTTGTAATAGAACATCCCTCACACAAAAGTTTTTAGCCTACTCCAAACAACATTTTTCCCTTTGCAGAGGAATGCTTGGAGTCATAGGAAAGAATATGAAGAGTCTGTACCTCAGAGGCCCTGTGATGGGAGCCTCCACTCAAGTGGAATAAAGTAGCAAACTCATGACTTTCCACCTCAGAGAGACTCAGAAATTATCAACACAAGAAAAAAAAAATTCCTTGGCATGACCCCTGGAGGACAACAATAATAATAATAATTCAAATCAATTTTCCTGAACCAAGTTAAAATAACTTCACATGTAAACCTGACTGTCTCTTAGTGGTCTTTTTTTTTCATGATTATCAGAAGGAATTCAATGTTGCGGCATCAGTACAGGACAATGGGTTATTGTAACATCTAATTCTATCATATACAAGTTAAGTGAACCTATGAAGGATGAGTCAGTCTTTGTTGTAGAGTCCTTAGGACTGTACTAGGCAGCAAGAGTCATTAATAGCCAGTAAAAGGCCTTGTGGCTGGTCTGGCAGCAGGAACAGAAACGTCACATGTTCTTTTTCTATTTCCTGATATAGACAAGGAGTATTCTAGATTTTCTTTACAGAGTTTAGAGCAAAGCAAATTTCCCTCACTTTCTTGGACCTTCCCAAGATACATCAAGGCTCTTAGTATATCCAACTCCAAAAAAAATAGCCTTTTATTGAAGGGCTAGCCATAAATATGGGCAAATCACTATTTGAAAGATTGTCTTGAGGATTAAGGAAAAACAAGGTACATTTATAGTCAAAAAAACTTGTATAATTCCTTATAGAGTACACATACACACATACAAACTGTGCATCCAGAAGATTTTCCTTTTATTTCTTTAAATATATATTTTATTTAGAGGGGGAAAAACATAAAAATCTTGGAGTCCTACAACAAGGTGCAAGAATTTGATGTTGCAGAATTATTACGTCTTTAAACTCTGAACACCAAACTCCATCCCTCTCAAAATATATTGAGTTACAAATGTCTAAGGACAGTGAGAGGTTGGCAGTGAGAGTGTCGACTGTGCTAAAAACAAAATGAGAACCAATGTTAGCCTGAATAATGTGGTTAAGTTACTTATGCTCACACGCTTACCTTTCTCAAACAATTCCATTTCAGAAGTTTCATTGTCATCTCTTTTTAGCATTAGGAACAAAAATTCTATAATACATTTTCATATAAAAGACAGGAAGAGGATGTATAAAATCACTATAAAATAAAACTCTCAAACTGACTAGCGGGCTTTCACTTTTTTAAAAATGCACCTTCAACAAAAATAAATAACCACTGAAACTGCCAACAAATCTTCCCATGGCCGCACATCAGTGCTGAAGACAACCATCAATGTGTCGTCATTGACTTCATAACCAAGGAAGCCCAACACGGGCTGCAGCCCAAGGCCCAAATCTACAACTTGAACAGTGGAGTTCAAATCAGTAAAAACTGAACTTGGGCCACACTGCTTTATCCTAGTAACTTGATTCCATAAATCGAGGAGAAGAATATCTGTACATCAGCAGTGTTGTGTATTAGTTCAGTTTTATTGGACCGCAGTATTTTATGCAGTGAACTTTTTTCAAAAAGCAGCACAAACAGAGATGTGAATTATATATGTGCTTCATCACGATGTCTTACTGCTCTCGCTTGATGGCTGTTCTGCGGATATTACTAACCTGCATCCTGTCCTTTGGATCTAACACCTGTCCGTCCAGCATGGGACACTGAGAAAATCATTCAGGAGATCTTCTCATTTCTACTTTTCACTTATGTTTCTCGTGGACCTTTCCCCATGGCCTTGCCTGCAGGAACCTACTTGGTCTTTGCCTCCAAAAATTATGCTTCAATTTTTCACCCAAGAAGGAATGGCATTCAAGCGATCATTTCATCTGTAAGAGCCTCGTATTCACCATAGAGAAACTTTCAGAGAAATAAATATAAGATGGCAAGAAATCCATCTGCTAAGCTAGAAATAAAGTATGTAAATAAATAGCTCTGTAATATCTCACAATTTCTACAAATACCACTGCATGAAGAACAACATATACCCAGTAACCACAGCTTCAGGGCAATTGGAACACGCTGCCTTAGAGTAAGAAGAGAGGCAAAGGAGCAGTGGAATCCAGTTCAACTTCTCACGGCACGATCATGCCCATGTACATCAGAATAGTTCTCTTGGCCAAGTATTTATTAACAATACTCAGTCTTTCTGCTCATAAACAATTTGAGAACGTACACATTATAACATTCATAGCTATATTCAAGAAGTGACCTTCCAAGCTGACTTTATTATGAGCTATAAAAAATGCCAACTAACAAGGGCATTTAGTTGATTTCCAAGATTTTGCTTTCTAGGATTTGCTCCTCTCTGGAGAAGCCAATGATCGAAAATATACTTTGTGACCCATCCCTGACAAATACTAAACCCAAAAACAAAGGCAGTGAAGACACACAACTCCCTGACTCCTGGGGGCAGCATTCAGCCCAAATTCTAAGGACAGACTTGCAGATTGTGCCAGTTATTTCTATGGTGGCTTATTTGTGGTTCAATTATGTACATGCAACTTTCCATAGTTTTACCCTTGAGTACGTGTTCTAGAAAAGCTCATAAAAGTTCTCCAAATTAGCTATACCTGTAATCTGTAATAATAGTCCCCAGACTGTGAGTAAAATTGTACCTATTCACTTAAAATTAATATCTTTTTCTTGTTTCTCTGTGGAATTCTGACAAAACATTGAATTTAGTGTTCACATACCTAAGTGGTCTAATCCAGCAATAATGGCCATCTATCTTCTAACTATGGCAAAGCAAGATTATAAAACACCCTGCCGTTCAGAGCCTGAGCCTATGAAATGAAACCGCACAGAGGTCATTTGGCAGAATGAAGCACTGACCCATTCACAAGGCTTTTAAAGGCTTCAAAATAGTCAACAGAATAAAGGAAGGTATGGGAGAAAGAAATTTTTCCAATTCTAACAAGCCATTCCTTTTGTTCCTGTTTTTAGTCTAACTATGTGTATCCATGAACTTGTCCTATTTCAGAATCAACTGCTTACTCAAGCACTCCAATGACACCAAGTTCACGAACTTGGGTACAGCTATGTGGGAGTCCAGGCTCAGCGTTGTCCTTTCTCAAAACCCTGGATTTGTTTTTCATATGAAACTTCCAAAATGAAAATTCTCTGTAGCTTTGGTTGAAAGGATCCGGCCCAAATTGGATGTTGAACTAAAAACAAAACAAACAAAAAAAAACACTTTCTAGTACTTCTTTTTTTTTTTTTTTTTGGTAGAGACAGAGTCTCACTCTATTGCCCTCGGTAGAGTGCCATGGCATCACAGCTCACAGCAACCTCCAACTCTTAGGCTTAGGCGATCCTCTTGTCTCAGCCTCCAGAGTAGCTGGGACTACAGGTGCCCACCACAATGCCTGGCTACTTTTTTGTTGCAGTTTGGCTGGGGCAGAGTTCAAATCTGCCACTCTTGGTATATGGGGCCAGCGCCCTACCCACTGAGCCACAGGCACCACCCACTTTCCAGGACTTCTAATGTATGTTTATCTGAAGTGGCTTTCTTAGATGTAGGTGTAGAGGGTGGTGCCCGTAGCTCAGTGGGTAAGGCACCAGCCATATGCACCAGGGCTGGTGGGTGCAAACTCAGCCTTAGTCTGCTAAAAACAAACAAACAAAATATGGCCAAGCATTGTGTGGGCCCCTGTAGTCCCAGCTACTTAAGAGGTTAAGGCAAGAGAATTGCATAAGCCCAAGAGTTAGAGGTTGCTGTGAGCTGTGACGCCATGGCAGTTTACTGAGGGCAACAAAGTGAGACTCTGTCTCAATTTAAAAAAAAAAATTATCCTATAGAATGAGCCTTTTAGACAATCTTGCCCCTTGTCTGGGTTTCTGTTTTCCCACATTTAAAGGAAAGCTTTTATTGATTTCCAAATGCCTTCCTAGGGACCCGCTACTCAGAATACCTGTCATTTCTAAAAACGAGGTGTTCCCAGATCCTGTTCTAATGTTACTGATTCAGATTACCAGACATGATACCCAGGATGCTGTGTGACCAACCACTTCTTAGGTGATTCTAATGCAAAGCCTACAGGGGGTTAGGCATGTGATTAGGTGGCTAGATGGAACCGGATGAAGACTCTGTGTTCTAATATCCTATAACATCCCAATAAATCCTGTAGGGAGTGATGGCCTAAGTAAGAGGAAAGAAGAGGTTGAAAATAACACGTAGCTGTCAGGCATTAGCAGTGATCGCAGGTGGGGAGGAGGTGCCATCTCTTCCCACAAAGAACCTTCCTTGATTCTGTCCTCAGAACTCTTACCACCTGCTGGTTCAACCCTGCCCTTCCTACCACCCTGCACTCCTGCTACTCTAGAGACAGAAGCGGGAGAAGCAGTGAAGGTGCACACAGAGGAAGCTCCCGAACGTGGGAAAAAAAGGGGAAAAGTCACAAGAGTGAGGTAAGAAAACGGAAATTAAATGAGAAAAGGGCAAATCCACACTGGGCATGTCTTCAGGGGCAAGGTGAGTAACAAAAAAAGCTGGGTAACTAAAACAGAAAGAAAGCATTGGAGCTAACCTTAGGCAGGATCCATCCCAGGGGATCTCCAACCAACTGCAGGGGTATGCGAGCGTGAGTCTAGCCTGTCATTTCTACCCTCTTTTTTTTTTTTTTTTCCAAGAAAAGACAGAACTAACAAAATCAGAAATTTGGGTTTACTTTATTTGAAACTCCCAACATTTAAACTATTACAAATATTTAAAACATGTTTAAAAAAAACTCCACCCATCAAATCAGCCTCCAGCCTGCACCTACTGGCCAAGGGGATGTGCAAGAAGGTGGACAGGTAAGAAGGGAAGAGCCTGGAAAGAAAACCGTGATACTGAACAGGGAGAAGGAATCGGCTTTGCAGTTACCATTGGATGGGGGATTAGGAGATTGTTAAGGATTTGCTAGGATGTTCAGTCGACCCCTGACAGTCATAGATTTAACTTGTTTTTGAGAAATCACCACCTATTGCTGTCAAAATCAGAAGACTATCAGATTCATGTGGCTGTTTGTGATTTGGCTGGGGTGAAGATTCCATGCCCTGGCTGACGGGAGAATGCAGGGGGTGGTGGCTGCCCCGCCAGCACCCCACGGATCATCTTCTCAAACTCCTCAGAAATGAAAACAGTTACACAAACAGAGTAAGAGCTTTCCTCTTTTTCAACCACGCAAGATGGTTGTGAAAATAATAAAACTATCACCCCCTGAAGACCAGGTAGGTGGTGAGCATGCAAGTGTGTGAGAACCATTCCAATCCCTGACCACAGCCCATGGCACAGAACGGTGGACCAGGGCCAGCAAGTATTGACATCTCAGTTGACCCTGACAACATCCCCCTGAGGAAGGAATTAATGTTCTTCTGACATTAGAGATGAGTTCTGATATTATAGTAAGGAAACTGAGGCTTAGAGAGTGGATAAGTGACTGGCCCATGCGCCCAGGGGGCAAGGGAACCAGGTTTGGGAGCTCCTGTTTGCTCATGTATACTCGTGGGGCTAAAGGGAGAAGTGAAGAGAAAGGGCAGACATTGACAACAGCGGCGATGGTGGGCTGCACCCCTTCGACCCTTCCAAAATGTTTCCGATAAACCATAGTATCTATTTACTATCTTTTGGCTCATTAGAGGCCAAAGGAGATCATTTACAATTTTTAGTTCTTTATTACTGAAGCGGCAGCCGTGACTCTATTATTTTTCTTTTCTTTTTTTAGATTAGTAATAATAATTATAAAAAGGAAGAACAAAGAGCTGAGGAAGGGAAAAGGCAAAGGGGCGGGGGGCAGGGGCCACAAGAAGCTCCACAGCGGGCACAGGCCATAAGTCAGGTAAACAGCCAGGTAGCAACGACCCATCAGAAGTTCACACACCACTAACCCCAGTGGAGCCCCCAACCACAGAAAGACAGTTGACCTGTCAGAACCCCAGGCCTCCCCAATGACCAATAGGTGGCCTATTCACTGACTTCTTCCTCAGCCACCTTCCTTAGCATTTTATTGCAACCCATAATACCCTGTGAGAAAGTGTATAAAAGTTTCCCTGCCCATTGTTTCGGGGCCACTCTCTTCTGTGACCACTCTAATGGTGGGAGTGACCCAAGCATATGCCCGGAAAGATAAAACTCCTTGGTTTTCCATGTGTGCATGGTCTCTCAGTGGCAAATTAGGTCCTAACAGTTACATTTTATAAAGACAATGATGTGCTTGTGACATTGAGCACTGACAAAGGTCTGGGACCTGTACTGTTTGATGGAGTAGCGGGAAGAAGGAAGGACTTCAGCTCAGCTTCCTAGATTGAAAGGTAAAATGTGACAAGGATATTTCTTCACTGGGGAACTAATCCTATGACCACAAATACCCAACACAAATAAACCATAAGTGAAAGGGACTTGGCTGGTTTGGGAAAAAGAAAATGAAGACCAAAATTAAGCCCAATTCTGCTTAGCTGATTGAATTAGACCACAGAGATATAAAATTTCATGTTCTACTACTAAGAAGTTTAAGGAATGTTTTTCAAAGCATTAGTGATAGCACAGAAACTCCTAATACAACAAAAACAGATTTAAAGAATTTTAGACCTGGGAGGAACCCTATAAATAATTTCTTATAACTCCTTCATTGAATAAGATAGAAAGTTTAGATCTAGAAAGAATAAGAACAAAAGCCTCAAATCACATAGCCTTATTACTGGCAGAGCTCAGACCTCTGAACACAGATGGTACTGACCACCTCACAGATAAAACAAACTTAGATTTTTGTTACTTTAATAAAGCAACCCACTAAATTCTATTTCATTGTATAAGGAGAAAGTACATAAAAGAAATGTACTTACATATAGTATCTACTTGATATATATACAACTATGTACGTGTACTGTATATACCTGTATTATTTGATAGATCTAATATATTGAGTTCTTATGCATTTCTAAGAAAAATACAAACACCCACATACAAAAATGGGAAAAAGAAATTTAGAAAATAAGTATTAATCAAAGCTACAAAAATCAAAGGGATACATTTTTTAAAGTAGATTGGCAAAGAATAAAAACTTATTGGTAAAGACACAGGAAAATCAACTCTAAATGTACTACTGATAACTCAATAAAGAGAATTTTTATAGTAAATGTCAAAATATATAATGTGTATGTATCCCCTCAGATCCATTAATTCCAGTACTAGGAATACATTCTAAGAAAATAATTAGAGCATTGTCTAAAAGTATTATACATGAATAAGGATGTTCATTTTATGTCTAATAAAAAATTACAAACCACTTAAATTTCATATTGATAAAATAAATCATAGTGTATTTATTCTAAGACATTCTTGTGCTACCAGAAAAATTTACATTGATCAATATTCATGGGAATGATGGTAAGTTTCTATAAATGAGAAGGGGGAAAAAAGATGTTTAAAATATAAATATGTGATCCCATTTATGTAAAATTCCATATGGATGTCTGGGACAATATGCACCAAAGCATTAACATTGCTAATCCTTGCGTGTAAGATTTAAGATGATATTTACATTCTTCTTTATAGGCTTCTGAATTTTTTAAATCAAATTGAAATAATCATGCATTATAATCAGGAAAAAAAAATCAATAAATATATTTTTAGCTTGAATTTTCTTCCAAAGCAAAGCACTTTTTCTAAGAAAAAAAAATGCACAAAATGATCTATACTAATGGCATAATTTTTCAAAATAACCTATGTTACTTATCATTTTTTTTAAAGTAAAGACAATTATCTGTATGATCCCAATATAATTTTAGATATGAAGTAAGTCCTAATAGATAAGCATGTCCAGAGCTTTACTAGGAGAAAGAATATTTGAATGCAAATAGAAATTCCATCACTTTTCTAGCTGGGTGAATTGGGATAAGCCATTGAAAATTCCCTAGACCATTTTCCTAAACATTAAGTGAGAAACTTGAGCTTAATGATCTCTGTAGACATTTCTTTAAAAAAAAAAAAAAAAAAGAAAAGAAAAGAAAAGAAAGAAAAAAACTCTCAAAATTTGAAAATTCTAAATAATTTCTTAGTAATTTAAATTCCCTTTCCCAAATAGACCCTAATTCATTATATATCTGACTACAGCTCTAGGTTACAAAGGATAAAATCTAAAATCGTATTTTTAAGTTTCTCGATGAGGATACAGAAATTTGAGATTCTTCCAAAGTCTGTAAGGACTACCCAACATGGAAACTCCTACTTCTGAGGTCTTATTCCAGTGACGTAAGTTGATAAGTGGTATGTATTCTTTGCTTCCTGGGGGCTTTGCTAGCACCATACATTATCACCAAAATGTTGACTAATCTAAAAAAAAAGAAAAATGAATGGGCCCCACTTCAAGTAGTCACTATATTACTACCATCCTCCAAAAATCCTGTTTAGAATTGATGCAAATGTGGCTTGTCATCTGGGTTTAAAGCTCACGCAGTGTAGTGTTTTGCCAAAAGTGAAAACTTCCACACATTTGTAAGTCAAAAGACACACATTTCAAGATATCCGTATCTTTCTCATTAAATAAAGCGTACAAACTCCATCTCCAAAGTCTACAGTCAGCACTGGGAATCAGATGGAAATGATTTAATGCCTGAGCATGATAAAGACATGAGCTCCTTTTGGAGAGATGAAGCGGGGACACAGGGTTGCAGAGGGCGGATTTAACGCTGAAACAGAACCGAAGTCACAGATTCATTGGCATATGCTGGTCAGAGAGGTAAAAAGTAACAGGAATAGGGTAGCTCCATGGTCCTCTGCCTCTGGGCCAACAGAAAATTTGTCCTCTGAGTTGTTCTGTTTCTTTTTTGAGTAGAAAACATTTGCAGCTAAATAGCTAAGCCCTGCCTAGCTATTTCCTGCCTGTAGAACTTTAGAAGTCTGACAAATTCCTTTTTTTTTCTAAGAAAAGGAAGCTCATGTTTTTGCTCATGTAATATTCTCAGATATCATGTGAGCCTCCACGCATATGTCAAAGGAATTTACACCAAGAGACAAGTGGGTCCTCTACGGACAGTCCTGAATACCCTCATCTCTATTCTTGGGTTCTGTTAAAAGGGTTGCTGCTTGGATTCAGCAGTCCCATGTCTAATTTATTTTTCTTATTTTTGCAGTTTTTGGCTGGGGCCGGGTTTGAACCCACCACCTCTGGCCTACTACTCCCTGCCCTACTCCTTTGAGCCACAGGCACCACCCAATAGGTCTAATTTCTTTAAACCAAAGTTAAATTGTTATCTTTAGAATAGGCCTTCTAGACACTGGATTTCCTAATTTAACAACTTTCACAGTATGGACTGGCTAAGAATGTCCAAAGGCATCACGTTCTGAATCATACTTGCTTACTTTTTGGCTTCCTCAATTTACCCCCTACTTTTGCATTTTACTGTAAGCAAGCCGGGCAGAACCTTCGGCACTCATTTTGCTTGGAAATGTCCTCAGGTAAATTTCAAAGTTCGTCTCTTACAAGTTCTGCTTTCCAAAGCAGAACACAGCTCAGCCAATTGCTGCCACTTTTAACAAGGTTGACCTTTTTTTTCCCAGTTTCCAGTAACATGTTCCTCATTTCCTTCTGAGATCTCCTCAGAAACACCCTTTACACCCATATTTCCACTAACCATCTCCACTACGCAATCTAGGATTTCTATCAAGCACCTCAGAATTCCTTCAGCCTTTATCCATAATTCTCCCACCCACCCCCTAAAAGTATCAGGTATAACAAGATTGGTTGTAGAGCAGTAATGATAATTAGCAACAGACGCTCAGCTTCAGAATCGGAGAGGGCAAGAGGGAAGGGTGATGACGGGATACCTGAAGAGAACATGTTGGTAGTAAAAAGGAAAGCTTCAAGTCAGCTCAGCAGACTACCCTTAGAGAGAAATGCAAGCTGGCCTGTTGTTGCAATCCTTCGCACTGTTTTCACAAAGAGCTGCAAAGTTAAATTTCATGCAAATCCATTTGATTCTTAACATGCTAGCAATCAATTTTTGAAACCTATATAGATCAACACAACACTGGGAATTTGAAGCCACATTTGGCTTATAGCCTACCAATGTGCAACTACTGACTCAGATTAAGAATATAGAAATTACTTGTAATCACTGCCAAAAGTAAAGTATCCTAAAATTATACATATATTAATACAGTAGAACCTTCGTAGTGGACCACATCCCCACATTGACCACTTCCTTAAGTTGACCTAATTTTCATAGACTGGACATGCACCACATGTATGCATCAGTACAATAGGCCTAGTTCCTTATGGTGACCACCTCGTGTGTTACCCAGTTTGTTATGGTCCTTTGGGTGGTCAACTGGCAGAGCTTCTACTGTATATGCATATCATCTTGTTTTTTGAGGGGTTCATGAACAAAGATGACCAAGAAGGGAAGAAAGAATCAAGATGAAAAAAAAAGAAAAAAAAAGAAAAAAAAATCAAGATGAAGGATATTTAGAAGGATGATCATAACCAAAGGTGTATGATGGGAAAGGCTTTGCCCTTTCAATTTTATTATTTTTCTTAAATAGAAATGCAGCTGAGTTAAAGGGTTAGGTACGTGATAGGTATAATGGTGTGGAACAGAAAAATCTAACTAATTGAAAGCCGATTCTATAAGCATGTACAGTAATAAGCACTTCAACTAAGTTTTTATATTTCATTCTACTGATAATATGGTAACCAAATTATTCTTCTTTTATAGATGGGAAAAATAAGACTGGATGGTGTTAATCAATCTATAATCTGGTAGCATGGAGTTGGGATTAATAGGATTAATGTCTGAGTACAAAACTCAAATTTTGTTTTTGTTTTCCAGGACCCTGTGATACTAGAAAGTAGGCTGGATTAACAGTCCAGCACCTCACTGTCCAGTAGGGTAGGCACTAGCTACATAAGGCGAATGAGCCTCTGAACATGGCTAATGTGACTGAGGAACTTAGCATTCAGTTTTATATACAGCAGAACCTCCATAGTTGAACACCTCCCTTCACTGACCACTTCCTTACGTTGACCTCATTTTCATAAACCAGACATCCACCACACACACAGATCAGTACATTTGGTCT
The DNA here is from genome assembly GCA_963574575.1 of Galagoides demidoff. Lineage (NCBI taxonomy): Eukaryota > Metazoa > Chordata > Mammalia > Primates > Galagidae > Galagoides > Galagoides demidoff. The sequence goes on from CAUYQV010088431.1 coordinate 68,302, forward strand.
AGTTCCTTAAGTTGACCACCTCTGTATGTTGACCAGTTTGTCATAGTCCTTTGGGTGGCCAACTTACAGAGATTCTACTGATTTTAATTAATTTATAATTAAATTGTAAAATGATGGAAGTTTATAATTATTGGAAAACTCTTAGGTATGTGGTGAACAACTTGGGCATGGGAATCTACGTTTTCAACTATTAAGTTGTATAAAGTCCAAATATAAGTTAAGAATTGAATTTCTCAATTCTAGCACCTGAATGGAAATGTGCTGTAGTTGTGAAATATAGATTGGATTCCAAAGACCTAATAAGGAAAAAGAATGTAAAATATTTAAAGTAATTTTTATATGGATTACATGCTGAAATGGTGATATCTTGGATTTATTGGGTTAAACAAAATACTAAGATTAACTTTACCTGTCTCATTTTGCTTTTTTAATGTGGCCACTGGAATACATGTAGCTTGTATTATATTTCTATGGGATTGTACAGACATAGGTTTCCCAATTTCATTTGCGCCTTAGAATCAACTGGAAGCTGGATAAAAATATCCATGTCAAGTCTACAATTTAATCAGTTTGGGGTGAAACCTGAGCACTTGTATTTTTTTTATAATGTCCCAGTGATTTTAATATTGAGCTGGGCAAGGTGCCCCACTAAAGAGATGGGGCTCCACTCTGCAGGCCGTGGGGGGATGCTGAAAAATTTTGAAAGAGGAAATAACAGATTGCTATTGGGTGTTGGGAATGGGTGAAAGTAATATATATGTGCCTGGATGCCCCTTGTGGTCTAGTCTGCTGACCTCTCAGCTTCATCTGCCCCTGATTTGCCAGCATGAAGTCTCAGTGGCTTTTTTTTTTTTTTCCTTTCTTTGAACTGACTAAACTAATTCCACTTTTGGACTTTTATGCGAGTTATTTCTGCCTGCAAAGCTCCTAATGCAAATCCTTCTATGGGTGACTCTGTTCTATTACCAACATCTCCCAACCCAAACTGACTCCCCAGTATAAAATAGTCTCATTAGCCTTGACCCTTGGTGCCTCTCACTCCCATCCCCATTTTATTTTTTCCATGACTCCTGACCCTGCCTGAAAACCTCTTGTTTATTGCTTACCTTGGGTCTCTCTCACTACAATGTAAGCTCCAGGAGAAGTGAGAACGTGTCTCTATCACTCACTACTCTATCTGCAGGGTTAGAACAATGACCACCAAATGGAGGAACTTCAGTATCTACAAAGAAAAGAATGCATAGCTCATCTTCAGCAACAAATTTTAACCACGACACTTTAATTTTCTAATAGGGCACTACAATTTTAAGACAATTTTTCTAAAGTCATAGAGCTGAAGACTAAATCCAGAAGAAATAATTAGAGAATTAACATTCATTTTTGGTAAATCTCTGTTCTAAAGGCTAATTTGATTGCTTTTTTTTTTTATGTGAATAGCCTAGTACCTTCATTTGAAACACAGACATATTAAAATTCATCTAAATGTGTTTTCTTTGAGTAAAATGCCAGACTTGTGAATGTCATTAGAATTCAATATATAAATATGTATTTATTTGATAATGGTATTTCCCATCAGCAAGACTTCTTGAATAATCTGGCTTTTATAAGGAAAGTGTTAACCAGCGAATAAGTCACTATGGAAATTCTGTTTTCTGTTCCAACAGTAGAGCAGAAAAATGTAGCTGAATCTAGTCTTACAGATTTATAGTAATATGTGGCTCATTTACTCCCTAATAATAGCCTGGACAGTTTCATATTACAAGTTCTATTTTGGACAAATAAAAGGATTCTCAAAGAACAAGTTGGCTTGGAAGTGCACAAAGCTGAAAAGATAACAGAGAGTTCTTCTAAACTCTTCTAAAAGAGATGATTTTAATTCCTTGACCCTGATTCTATGGCCATTCTGGTCAACAATGTAAATATAAACAGTCATCCTTTAGGGATACAGGGACAAAGGAATGACATTTTTATTAGGTGCATTTTACCTTTGATAATTATCTGCATGTTTACACTCACATAGTGAGTTTGTAGTATTAATATCACATTTAATTTCTCTGACTCTCCGAAGATTTTCAAATAACCCTCAGATGGTTTGTGTCCACAAACCAATAAAAGGATTACATTCACTGGGGTATGACTTTCTCATCTCTGACAGGTATAGTGTGAGCAATACTCTTTATAAATTAAGCCAAGCATAATTCAAGAAAATCCGAATGCAAGCTAATATTCTCCATTTCGTTTTAACCACTTTCGAATACTCCTCATGTGAGTACTCAGTTTGAACCACCCTATTAGAGTTTGTCATTCAATTACTGTGTTTCTGTTTCTTTGGTTTCTAGTTTTAACAGGTAGATGTTAAGGTCCCTTGAACATAAGAACTTCCTCTTCTCTGTCTTTGATAGAAGATCCACAGAGGATAGCTCAAGAACAGATAAAATGAAAATCTATGACGACGCCAGCATATGGGTTTTGAAGAACATAAACTTAACTGAATGTCCATAGTATAAGATAATTTTGATAATATAATCAAAGATGAAACAACAACAATAATAATTAGCATTCACAAAGTATCTACTATGTGCCAGCTCTCATTCTGAGCACTTTATGCGGATTAAATTACTTAATCTTTTCATTTCTATGAATTGTTAGTGCCACCATTACTCTCATTTTTCAGATGAAGTACTGGGGGTACAGGGAAATTAAACATTTTGCCTACAGTCATACAGCTAGTACATGGCAGAACTGAGAATTCTGACCCAGAGCCTTTTTATGCTATGATCTTTCAACAGAGAGCTAAAATCAGTGAATAGACGCCTCTCAATGACAAGCAAGTCTAGGCAATATCCATCCATCTTACAGAAAGTTCAAACAGAGAAGTTGGGTTCAGGTTTAGGTTCATGAACAAAGGTTTACTCGATACTAAAGAGCGTACCAACACAATGGTATAATCTGTGCTGTCCCTTTTATACGCATGAACAAAAAAATGCTTCTTCTAGATCATCTCTTCTTAAAAAACAATATAACATGAAGGTGAGAGAGTAGCCTCCCAGTCAGAAAAATAAAGTATAGCACTGGCTTTATGATTTGTTCTGTGAATTTTATGTTCTGTGCATTCTACAAAGTAATGGGAAATTAAATTAACACAGCTCTTTATAGCATTTTAAATTTTTACCACAATTAATTTCCTGTACAGTAGTATTTTGGTTCTGCAGTAATCTTTTGAATAAATTTAACTCAGTATATAATTACTTCCCTCAAATCAAAGAAAGTCATTTTTTCCTGACTTCATAGCAACTCACCTGCCTGTCTTACTCTATGTGAAAGGTGATGAGGCAGAGGCCACTTTTTCCCTTTAAAGTAGGAAGAAGTTCAGGTCCCTTCCAAGCATTTTCTCTATTCCTTGAACATCTCTTTACAGAAAAGTCCACTGTATGCGATGAATAAGGCATACTAAAGACATAAGATACCAATTTTCATTTCTTTCTGGGCTGCTTTCCTAAGAAACTGGCCATGGGCAAACTCTAGTAACTCTAGTAATAAATAAACATGGTAGGTAAGTCATTTGGCCTGCAACTCAAATCAACAATGACCTGCCACCTCCAAGAGGAAGATGCAACCAGTTACACAGAGGCCTCTTGCAACCCATCTGATCTAAACTCTTTATTTTACAGACAAGAAATTCAGTTCCAAAGGGGTGAAATGACTAGGATAACCTTTCACTTCATTTTAGAGAGGTTCCTTAAGGCTTGGTTTGTCCTACCCAGTGGGGCATAGAATACTCATGGTCCCAGGCTAGAGAATGCTTGGGCAGATCAAACACACCCAAGGAATGCCCATCTGCAAATCTCTCTTTTATTCTCCACAAAATAAAAGAAGAGGAAAAAGCACTAGAAAAAACTTGAAGAAGGAAACTTTTTCAAGTTTCTTGTAGCATTCTTAGAACTCTGTTACTTCCAAAAAGATATTCCATATCTGCAAATTTCTCTTTTATCAGCTGTAAAATAAGAGGAAAAAGCATTGGAAAAAAACTTGGAAAACGAAACTTTCAAGTTTCCTCCTAGCATTCTTAATATTCTGTTACTTCCCAAACTTTATTACTATTATTATTATTATTTGAGATGGAGTCTCACTTGCTCACCCTGGGTAGACTCCCAAGTAGCTGGGACCACAGACCCGGGCCACCATCCTGTCTAATTTTTCTACTTTTGGTAGAGATAGGATCTCACTGTTAATCAGGCTGCTTTTGAACTCGTAAGCTTAAGCAATAACCTGCCTGAGCCGCTCAGAGTGCTAGAATGACAGGTATGAGCCACAACGCCCAGCCTTGAAATGATTTTTGATAATTTGAGCCCTGAAACACCAAGAATGTTGACCTTTAGAGGTCTTTCGATGCAGAGAGCAAAATTCTTCCTGACCTCACAGTGGCCCAAAGTGGCCAACATACTCACAAATAGGTTATCTTCCAAAATGGAATAATGTACCCACAGAAAATGTATTACATATGGTGGCATGATGGGACGGGCCTGTAGAAAATGAACTTTCATACATACTAAATGAGTACTCTTCCTTTCAGGGCACTGGGCTGGATCTATGTAAAGTTTAGAAATAGGGAAAATCTTTTTTATACTCTTCCATATTTTATTATTTTCCTTCATTTCCCTTCATTCATTTTCCTCCTCAGCCTGCACTTCCTCCCATTCCCAAAGGACTAGAAATGGGTACATTCTTTACATACTCTTGGCTCTTAATAGAATTATTTTTCTGAAGTTAAGCTAGCTTCTTAAGGTACTTTACCCTAAGTTCAGGGCTTGAGAGCCTCTAATCATCATAGAAGTTGTCTATATTTTTAGAATTCGTGTTATTTGTTCCCTCCCTGAAAAAGTTCATATTACCAAGCAGAGTCTTTCACGATTTCTTCACAACCAACCTCACCAGCCCATTTTGGCAGCCTAGTCAGTGATCTAATCTCACCAGACAATTTGCAAATTATGTTCTTTTTTGACCTTGCTTATATCGATTTCCCAGTTTGGAACGTCCTTCTCTATCTGGAAATACCCACCAAGGTATTTCAATCACTGCTCCTTGTTGGAAATTTACCCTAACACCTCTAAGAAGCAGAAAATGTTAAGTAAATAAATGGATAGATGGATGGACAGATAAATAAAAGAGAATATACCTTAATCTAAACCCCTGATCTGTGGAATTTAGGCACAATAAATCAAAGTTAAGGGATGAATCAGTAATGTAGCTAACTAAAAAATAGTAAAGCAGGTCACAAATAAGTGTGCAGACCAGACCTCATAAGGAGTCCACTTGGGGCAAGATTTTCTTAAAATCTCTCATTTCCATACAGGCACATTAGATTACAAAGCATTTTCACATGTATCATCTCATTTGGTTTTAACAAGCCTCTGAGGCAACCAGGCAAAGTATTATTTGTTCCATTTTACAAATATGAGAATTGAAGCTGCAAGAACAGAATTGCCTTTTCTCACTCAGGAAAGCTCAGCTTGATTGATTGACTTTTTCACCATCAAATGTCTCCCAGACCTAAGCCACCTGCTTGCCCTCTTGAAAAGTTCAGATCATCTTTAAATTTTTTTTTCACTTTCATTACCTTAGATGCTCTGAATATTTTTCATTAAAGGGCAAGTGGAGATGCAGAGATTAGATCGAGGCAGAAGTCTCACACCCTCATCTGTTAGTTTTAATTTTTCTACATGTGGACACAGGAACAAGGCATTACCCGCCCACATTCCTACAATTAAAATCTTTATTTCTCAGGACTTCGTGTTCTTAGTAGAAACAAAGGAATTCCTTATGGTCATGATAAACCTTCATCAATTTCTTCAATCTGTGACTCAAATGGGATGTATGGTTTATGTTGTTTGTTTTGTTTTAACGTGTAATGAAAAAAATTAGCTAAGATGACTCTCAACTATGAAGCTTTCTGATAATTAGTTTTATTGCCTAAATCGCGAGGCTGAGTGCCTGCCTCTTAGTTATGGGTTTTAACATTGACCCATGGCAATGAATTACTTAAACTGATTTATTTTATTTTTGGAGAAACAAGAATCGTGATATAATATTTCAGGGGAAATTGACTGTACAAGTCTCATATGCAGTATAGCTCATTTAAGGTTAATGAAGGTGATTGAGTAGCTTGATGTACCTTTAATTTACCTGCACGTTTTATAATTAAAGAAAGAATATGCTATGAAGAAGATTAAGAACCTTAAGAGACTATGCAGTGTTATTTTCCACCAGTAATTATTTGATTAAAGACAGATGACACCCGATAATTCTGTGTTGACAAATAGTTGAGGGCTGCTTCCACATTTTTCTACCCCCTTTCCCCTGCCTTTATTTCATTATTTGTCATCTCTAACCAATTAGCAGGCCGGTGAAGACAAGAATGGTACTTTTGCAAGTACCCGTCACATCAACCTGGGATAAAAGGATTTGAGAATGTTGTGGCACCACAAAATAAGACAAGTTTCCTTTATGTATTGATATCACAGAGGATAAATTTTAAAATTTCATGCTAGGAAATATCCAATAAAGGTTTGATAATTATGAATTCTAATACCACTTAAATCTACAATATGTGAAAATAGAAGTTCAGCTAGAACAACCTGGTGGAAATACATATTAAAATTTCTACTATGTGTACTCAAAAGCCTAGAGATCCTTTCGTTCAGGAGTCGGAGAGCTAGAGCCCTGGACCACCACCTGTGTTGTAAACGCACTTTCATGGAACAGAGCTGCAGCTGTTTGGGTACGTATCCTCCATGGCTGCTCCACCTGCTACAATGGCAGAGTGGAGTGGTTAATTGTGATGATACCTTGCAGCTCGCAAAGCCTGAAATACTTCGTTCACTCCTTCTTTGTATGCACAGGGACACTGAGGCCAGGAGAGAAACACTTGTTCAAGGTTACAAAGATCGTTTTTTGAAAGCTTTATTGAAACTACATTCTCATAAATAAGTACTGGTATTTATCACAAGAGACATTATAGAAGCCCAGGCTTCTGGAGAAAGACCCGGCTTTACGCTGAAGGATCACCACTATTAAGCAATTCCAGGCCTTAACTCAACTACCTAGTCCCTTCACCTTCACCATGAACGAGGATTTTCTCCTTCCTGGAATCTCAAGTGCATTCAGTCATCCTCTCTGCAAACTGCAAGGAAGTGCGAGGGGAAGGCTAATTCCATCCCACCTTTGGGAATGAGCTCTGATTTGTATCAACTTAGAGTAATTCCCTTTCCTTTTATAGGTGGTTCGTTCAAAAATAGGCAGGAGTCCAGTAATGACGGATGGGATTTGAACAAAGCATTGCTAGAGGTTTCTTGGAGAATTCTCCCTTTCTCCAGAGATTCACAGGGACCCAGTTTGTCTCTCCACCATCCAACATAAACAAGAAAGCATTTGGCTGCAGTCAACCTTGGAGTCGTTTTCCAACTCTTTTCTAAGTAAGGAAAACTATCTGAGGAGTAGCTGACACTGAGATTAGGACAGATTGAGTAGAATGACTAAAGTAAACCAGTCTGGACGTTTTGGGTCTGGCTTATTACACTCTGCATAATGCCCTCATGGTTCATCCGATATGTGTCACATATGGCAGAATTCCCTTTTCTTTTCAGGCTAAATAATATTCCACTATGCACATCACATTGTCTTTGTTCAATCAGGCAAGAACTAGCTCAGATTTATTCAACCTAGAAGTGAGAGAGGAGAAAAACTATCGCTTGCTAATATACAGCCAATTCTTGTATTCATTTTTAGTTTATTCACATCATCAGAGATTCTTGGCATTTTGGTCTTATCGTCTATTATACTCAGAAACAGAAATTACATAGACTAGCACGGGAAAGGGAACTAGTCAAGGTGATCAACAGTGTACACTGGTGATTTTTCAGGTAGGTACCAGAGATAGGAGGCTTCCCTCCTTCTTCCAACAGTGGAGTTCTCCTGCCTTTGTGGACCTCTGAGGATTACTCAGGGCGGAAAAGGGAAAAGGAAATGGGCATAAAAGCGTAAGAAAAATTAACAGCTTTGGTGTAATTTGAATTACTACTATGACAATTCAATATCGCAGTCCAGAAAAGCAGTGGCGGTCTATTCAAATCAAAGAAAAATATTTTTGTCTTGTCCTTGTACCATGACCTGATGTACCCATGTTCAATCACTGCGTGATGTATTGTATTGATATCCTTACCATGAAACACAGTCACTGTAAAATGGCAGGTGAACAAACTGAAATTCATAAATACTTTACAGAAATCATGTGTTCTAACAACTTTTCAAGTAATGAGTAAAGTTTTTTCAAGTTTATTTCATAAATAATTCACTAATAAGAAAACTATCCAATTACCTGGGAAGTATATGAATACGTAGTAAACACATCACAGAACATATTCTCATGCAATCTTAATGAAGTTCCATATGCTGTATGGAAAAATGCCTATGTTTAAAAGGTGATTTCCAGGTTGCAACCTCAGCCAAACACCAGCAAGCTAAAACATCATTATGCAAAGAATTTTTACGACCCCTACTTAAATCTAAAAATGAACATAAATGTTCTCCTCTGCAAAGATGTAACTAAAAACAAATTACCACGTTCCCTACACTTCCATCACATTTTTAAGAGAGTAACATTTTGAAGGGGGAAAAAAAAATCTGCTCGGTTAACCACTGCAATGACCCAAACTATTTGGATTTTCAAAATATAACAAAAAACAAAAAGATAAATTAGTCGTTCATTCTCATAGTCACTGTTTAATTAAAATTTTTTATTGAGAACCTAGTATGTGGTAGAAAAGCATTTAAACGACGTACACATTTTATATCTATGAGTAATAGTAAACTACGCTCTAGGAAGCCTTGTGTTAAAGCTAGGGAACAGGTTGGCATGATGGTTTATATAAATTTTTTAGAACCTTTTAACAGGCAGCTGAATCATAAAGCAAAATGACAACCGTTTTTATGTACCCTTTTAAAAGGGGATTAATTTAGGCAGACATACCAGAAGCTTCCTAAATTCACAAATGCATTTATTTAGGGCAAAAGGTGAAATGTCACTTCTGGGATTGATGGTGTTTGGTTTCGCCCTGGTCTTCGATGATAACTCTTAGGCTCTAAGCAGCATTGTATCTGGAAAGAAGAGTGGGTGTGAGGATACCCAGCGTAATGAAACGTGCCAGCTTTAATTCCCTTAATCACTTGGTCAGGGCGACTGAATTAACCAGCCACATCTGTTCACTATGGAGTACCCAGTCTGGGTCCTTTCTCTTATGTAACGGGGTTGTGCAGGGTTATTACACTGTTTAGTCTATTTGATCTATTTGTTTCTTACCTCTCCAAACCGTGAGAGGCAAGGGTGGCAGGGGGGCAGGGAAAAATTGTTAGAATACAGGATTAAAATTTGAACACAGGCCTGTCTATGCTATCACCTTTCCTGTGTGAATGGGGAACGAATCCTTAAACAGGATTCCTTTATTAGGACAGATAGTTAAGGACATGGGAAAGGAAGAGTGGGAGAGGATTAGGACTCTCTGAATTCAATACATGTTTGTTTTTGTTCTGTTTTCCTTGTTTTCTATTTCCATCCCTCCGGAGTAAGAGCAGATAGTTAAACTCCTCTGTTCTGTTGTTAAACCTAAAATATCCCATGTCTATTTCACCTTGCCCTAAGTCCTACAACCTAAGCAGTACTTTTCACAAAATAAACTTCCCAAATGGATTTAACCCTGTTTCATGCTGGCTATGAGAAGGTATTTGCTCTACGTCAGGCTTCACTGATGGCTTTGGCACCTCAGAACACCAGGTATACCAGTTGGCCAACCTGTTATGTTTTCAAAAGAAGCTTCTCAACATTCCCTTACAAGGGTAATTATATTGGAAAACATTATTATGAGCTAGCCTCAACAATGTCTCATGTTTTTCATTTTACAATCAAATATAAACACAGAACTGGAGGTAAACTTGTTCAGATTATTCTTGTTCATGCCTACCATCTTCTCTCAGGCTTGGCCTGAATTTATTAAGGGCCAGCGTTCCTGAAAAAAGCAGCCTCCATTCATTTCCTTCATTCCATGGAATCACAGTATGGCTGTCAAAGGACCCATGTGCGCAGGCGATAAGTGGGAAAGGTGGGAAATGGATGTTTCTTGAATATAGAGTCTTTGCATTTTTTATTTTTTTGACATGGAGCACTACAGAATTCTAATGGTGGCCTCTTTTGATTTATCAGTGGAAAAGTCAAGGCACTTAAAAGTCAGGACCAGAAATCTTCCAGGCCAGGATGGTTGAAGGGTATATGAGGGGATGGAATAATGCGGAAATAATTTTTTGTCTTGGCAAATTCTTTTGTCTATTTTATGTGTCTGAGTAATCTTCTCAAAATATAGTTATAATTATGCCATCCCCCAGTTAAGACACTGACAATGAACTCTTTGTACTTAGAATATAAACAAAACTCATGAACCCCTACATGGCCTGGCCCCTGCCCTCACCTTGTATTATACACTCCCATTAGTTCTTACAGTCTAGACATTTTAGCTTCCCTTCTGCTCCCCTAACAAGCCAACCTTACATACTTAATTTACTCAAGGCCACTGCCAACATACAAAATTATCTTCAATCAAATTAAAAAAAAGAAAGAAAGAAAGGAAAATCACCACCCCCACCCCACCCCCATGTCTTCTTCTAGTAAACCCTATCCCACCAGGTTTATGGCTTGGCAAAAGGTACAGGCTTTATGGGGGAAGGAGGTGAAACTCCTCCTAATTCCCTGCAAGGATACAGCTCTATACCTCGTAGCCTAGTTCTGTGAGAGCAGCCTGAGATTTCAGCCCCTACATTTCCCACTGGCCAGGTGCCTTTGTTATGGTGCACCCACTGTACAACCTTCCATGGCAATGGTGGAATTGCTTTGCCTAGAAAGCTCTTCCTCTAGAATTTCCTCACATGATTCTTTCTCATTGCTCAGATCTCAAATCAGATGCCACTTTCTCTAAAGGTTCTCCCTTGGCGAGAATAAACCCCTTTCCTGGCCCCCTTGTGCTCTATGTACACTGTGCTTGTATCATTCTGTATCCATGTCACTATCTGGAATTACCTTGTTACTGGATGTGTATGTGTTTATTATTTGTCTCCTCCTCTCTAGAAAGTGAGCTCCGAAAGCTAGAGATCTTGTCCATCTCAGTCACTATCATGTCTCCAGAACCCAGGTCATGCCTGCCGTGCTGTAGACCTTAAGTGAGTATCTCCTGAAATGACAACAGGCAGACGCAAGAAGCAGAGTTTAGTGTGGAAGGAGAATGACATTAATGGGCAAACTCAGAAGTCACAGTGATAACCTTTGGGAGAGCTTTTCATGCTGGGTGTGTTTGATAGGGACATTACAAGACGTCTGTAGACGAAGGAATAGAAAAGGGCCATTAAAATCCTAAAGGTTCTGCCAACACTTCTTGTCTTCTGTATTTTAATCTTACGGTTACTGAGAGGCCACAAATCCATGAAGAGGAGAATCCTGATAGCAAGAGCAATCAGTCAGAAAAGAAAACTAATCTTTTAGTTAGAAAAGGGTTCATGACCATCAACCTACAGCACAATGAGCCTTAGTTAATTCAAAGCCAATACAGCTAGGCACTTTTACAAGTCAATAACCTTCATCTCCACAACAAAGACAGAAGTAATCTAATAATAAATCCCATCCTATGACATAAATCTATACCACTAACATTATTTTCTGTGATAAAAATGAAATCATCATAGTGTATGTTACCTGGCAAGCAAGTTCACCAAAGAAATAAACATAATTCTCAATTCCTTCAAAGCCTCCAGCACCCTGAATGGCTTCAAATTCTCCCATTAACAGGGACAAAGAAGACTCCCAAATAGTGGCTGCCAAGGTAAGTATGTATAATAACAACAAAAAAAAGATTACGTCCTCTAATCTGCGCCCTATATGAGCTCAGGCTTTTAGCTATATAAGCTAGGTCCTCACCCGCCCTCATCAAGTGCCCAAGGAACACTGCTACTTAAATTTATATGCAAGTCCCCGTTTGCAAGCTCACAGTATGCACCTCTCCATAAATGCTGAAAGTCTGCACTTGTCCATGCTCCCGTGCATAAAAGCCACACATTTACACATGCACATTGGGACAGGTAGGGATTATGATCTTCAGTGTGGCTCAAGTGTGACTTTGTGTGAAAAAGACAGGCCTTATTAAACAAGAGGAGTAATACAAAGAATTACAGAAGTGTGATTCAGGCCTTAGGAGTTTATAGATTTCATCATTTTTTTTCTAGTTTCAATGGCTCTTGCTCAGGATGGATGGTGTTAACCATTTTTTGTGTGCAAGAACAAAAAACAACTCCCCTCAAAAAATAGAGGATGTAGTAATTTAACCTGTTAGTTGAGGTACTGCAAGGACCAAAAAGTATTAAACTTCATCTTTCCAAAGAATTTGTGTTTTAGCATACACTAAATGCCAAGGGGTATATGTGTGTGTGTGTGTGTGTGTGTGTGTGTGTGTGTGTATGTATAAGTATTTGAGATGGGGGTCTCACTCTGTTGCCCTGGGTAGAGTGGCTAAGCATCTTAGCTCACAGCAACCTGAAATTCTCCGGCTTGAGCAATTCTATTGCCTCAGTCTCCTGAGTAGCTGGGACTACAGGTACCAGTCACCAAAATGCCCTACTAGCTATTTTTAGTAGAGATGGGGTATTGCTTTTGCAATGCTGGTTTTGAACTCCTGAACTCAAGTGATCCACCCAACTCAGCTTCCCAGAGTGTGGGGATTACAGGCAATAGCCGCTGTGGCTGTGCCAGGCCCCAGGATATATTATTAGCCTGACCAAATTACTTAACATAATTTGTTTTTGCTTTTACCTTCACATCTATAACTCAAGAATAACGGTACTACCTAGCACGAATGGGTGCTGTAAATGGTGTAATGTTCATCAGGTGCTGAACAAAATACCAGGGACATGTTAACACCTAACATTTGTTGATCATTTGTTATGATATCATTTTAATCTCATTCATCCAAGAAAACATGGTCTTCACTACATTGGCCCTAGCTTCATAGCGTTTATATCACACAAAAAGAAAGAACATAAGAGAAATAGAATTGAAATTTGTTTTCATTTAAAACAAATACAGAACTCCTCATGGGAAGAATATAAAATACCATGGTGAAATTTATTTAAAGGAGTAACTTTTAGCTTTAATGAAATAAATTTGCCCAAATAACCACAAAGTGGCAGAACAGCCAACTCTATTAGCTATCCAAGTAGGCGATCTTTAAACACCTTTTGAAATAAAGAATTTTCTGCCAAAATGTAACATTCCAAATGTTCTCTCCTCACCCTGCCATCCTTGCTCACTTACCCAACAGTCTGTTGTTAAAATGCCAAATGGACAGTATCTCTGTGCAAAGGGCTTGACTTTTTTAAAAGATCTAGTTCCTTTATAAAATATTATAGCTATTCTGACACCAACTTATGTCAGATTCTTTACTTCCTATGGTTCATGTCTGAACTAAACAACTAAGAACTATATCCTAAACCCCCCCCTCAAAAAAAATTCAATTACATTTTGGGATAAATTTCAGTGATGTCTTTACTACGAACTCACACATTTAAGAACTATAGTAGAAATCTTTATGAAAAATGCTCCTAATTCTGATACTTTTCTGGCTGACATTACCAGCAACCTAAAAATCAGTGTGATGGATGGAAAAAGTTAAAAATATTTCACTCTGTGGTTCCAACATTTCAGAAGTGCAATTTCAGAGAAGTAGATTTAAGCTTTAATTAGGAAACATATATATCACAGGGTTGCTCCTTTCCCGTGATTAGTGGGAAAGTTTTTTTTTTTTACGTGTATGAGTTGAAATGCAGAGATCAATACAAAGGAAGTGTGACAACCTCCAGGCCAAAGAAGCTTTAAGGAATTTGGAGATTAAAAAGATTATCTCCATAAACCTGGGGCCACCCATTTTATGATTCTATCACTGGAGCTACAAACTAGATACAGAAATCCTTTGCTTCACTAATAATTCGTTAGCCCTTTTAAGACACTATTCCAGAGGAAGAAGTATACTTTGCAAAAAGTATGTCCATGATGTAATCATCTATTTGTTTTAAGTAGTAAATATTTTTATACTTCTAATTATTGAAAATTCGCCAAGAGATACAGCCCTATGGAAAAAGTAATGAATGGGTCAGAAAGGAAATAAAAAGCGAACAAGGGCAAGTGGAGCAAGAAAGAATGTTTCTATTTCTTTGCTCAGATTAACCAGGGAGGTGATGGCATGGAGCAGGGTGCTGGGAGCACCCCACGTGTGCACGCGGGCGTATGTGATCATTTAATCAATATAAACTATCCCCCACAGATAATTTAAGCTGAAAATTTAACTTTGGAGCTCATGTCTCTGTTGAAGGGTACAAATGAGCTGATCTGGAAAGCACAATGGAGCTGATCCTCTCACGTTTTCTGGTGCAAGCTCATTTCTTACAAGTGCTTGCTAACCACACTTGGACAGCCAGACCTCTGATCTGTTGCCTGCTCTCACGTCTCCACGTGGAGCGCAAAGCTGTAAGTGGGCCAGCCTGTAGGACCGCAGCTAAAAGCTTTGTTGTGGGAATCCCTGAGCACATCCCCATAAATAGGCCTGTCTGCCTTCCCTCCAGTGGCACACGCTGACCCAGATAGGAATGACGCATGTGATTCACAAATGGGTACGCCAACACCTGCAAACCCAACCGGCAGCCGCGCTTGCTAAACTGTGGACATCTCTTTAGAAACATCTTCAGTCTTTCTTAGCTGCCTCGCTTTCAAAATGCTTTTTGGCAGTCCACAGAAATGACAACTGGAAGAAAATATATGGTTTGGTGCGCATGCAGACGAGGAGCGAAAGATAGCCCAATACAAACGTAGCCTCCACATTGAGAAGGAAGAGGCAACTCGCACAGTGGGAAAACGGACAGAGGGGAAATAAACCTCCCGCTCACAAAGGTAAGCAAATGGCAAAAGTGAGCGGTCACCAACAAAACCCGCGAGGGAAGGGAGACGTGAGTTCCCTAGCAGTCAGGTAAAGGGAAATTAGAATAGAAACCATCTAATGAATTAGATTTTTAAAAAAGAAAGATTGGTAAATGCAGTGCTGTTGAGAGTATAGGAAGATAGGTGGGTCCATTACCAGAAGGGGTATCAGTTAATTGCCCCCTTTGGGGATCTTCTTCTGGTTCTACTAAAATTTAAAATCTACTTCAGCTCCTTTACTCAACAATAGCAATTTTAGAAACAATCTATTCTACCACGACAATGATCAAAAAGTCCCAGACATATTTAAATCTGAACGTTAAACAATCTTTTGGTTATTAAGGGTCAAAAAACCCAGAAACGATTGAAAGGGTAAAAAGTTATATACACTATCTGTCTTAAATTACATTCCTCAGAAACAAGACCTTCCATGGCATGCCTGTGAAAATGATTTATTCAGAAGTATTCCCAGGAAAAATAAGTAGGGAAGATGGACAGGGAAGAGAGAGAGGCCACTATGGCATCTCAAGCAACGTCCCACAGAGCATGACACTGGCTCAGTTGCATAGGACAGCTTTGGAGATGGTTCCAGTCACATGCTGTGCTGTCCCAGATAGAACTCTGCCTGTTAGTCCTTTCGTCAGGGCTACCCGCCAAACAATGTAAAGGTAAGCCACAGTCCATGCTGGCTGGAAGGAGTGAGCACCCCAAAAGCCATGGGCACAAAAGTGATGGGAACATCTCATCTCACCTCACCTATGCACTGTTAGAAAGAAAAAAGATAGGGCGGTGCCTGTGGCTCAAAGGAGTACCGGCCCCATATGCCAGAGGTGGTGGGTTCAAATCCAGCCCCAGCCAAAAACTGCAAAAAAAAAAAAAAAAAGAAAGAAAAAAACCAGTGGCTCAGCACCCATAGCTCAGTGAGTAGGGCACCAGCCATGTACTGAGGCTGGCAGATTCGAGCCCAGCCCAGGCCTGCTTAACAACAACGACAACTGCAACCAAAAAATAGCCCTGGCATTGTGGTGGACACCTGTAGTCCCAGTACTTAGGAGGTTGAGGCAAAAGAATTGCTTAAGTCTAAGAGTTTGAAGTTGCTGTGAGCTGTGAGCCACAGCACTCTACAGAAGGTGATAAAGTGAGACTCTGTCTCAATTTAAAAAAAAAAAAAGCAGATACATAGATACATACATTTAACTACAGGATTGACCACGCATGATACACAAGGTCAGATGGTAGGGGGGAGCATATTAGAGAATAAAATGAGTAGTGAAATACTCAATTTTTAGTGGGGAAGAGACTTAATTATTCATGTACATAAGCCAACAATAAAGTTTGGAATGATATGCATTAAAAATATTAACATAAAACTTATTACCACAACATAGTGGGAAAGGGGAAGATACAAGGAACTGTGAAGGTCTAGAAAGAAACTAACTTTTTGATTTAGATTGTTTTGTACTTGTGTTTGGCCTATGTAGCACTTTCCACTCATAAATTGAATAACAGCCAATAAGGCAAAAGATTAAATATGCTTTATCAAAATTAATTGCTATAACCTCTTTTCCTGAGATTGGAAAGACTCAGGTTAAAACACTCCCTCAGAGCTGACAGGCTTGTCCTTTTAGCTATGAGCTGGGAAATCCTTTGGGACTTACGTCTCTATTTGTGATCCTGAAATTGACAGACAAGCAGTCATTCTGGGTTATGGAGGAATAATGCAAAAAGAAATGGAAATAAGTATTTGAAAGCGCTGCAGTAATAATATCCAAAATGCAAGTATTTCCATTATTATAAAATTGGAAGCAATCAGTAGCAGAAGAATGGGTAAATAAATTAAAATGCATTAAATGGAATTATGTACTACACAGGCATTAAATCATGTTTTCGAAAATTTTATTGACAAAGATACAAACTGTAATAATGTGAGGTTAAAAACTGAATGTGTAGTTCTGTATATATAAATGACTCTCATTACATAAAGTTAAACATATCATGTGCCTATACTCCTGTATGCACCGGTATACACACACACACACACTTTAAAAATGCATTTCCATGGAAGAGCGCTTGTCAGCAAAATGGTATAGTTGTTAGGTCTAGGATCTGGCAATATGGCTGATTTTTTAAAATGTTCTTCTTTTTATTTTTCTGCAGTGTCTTCATTTCAGACAATGCCCCACTTTAGCATTTCCAGCAAGTCAAATCAAATCAAATGATATAACAATTTACTTCTAAGAAAAAAGGTAAATAGTTTTAAAGAAACTAGTTTCCATCCACTTAACAGTTTTGACAGATTAATAGTGGGAAAGGGTATGCACTTTCTCTTCTCCTGTCAAACTGACCAAACTGAATTCCCTAAAAATATCTGATATCTGATTATTCTTGTATTTTAGCAAAGAAAAAAAAAATCGCATTAAGTATATACATCTGATTGGCCTGGCCAAAGAATAGCTAAATGTGAAATGTCAGGGTTTTCAGGTTGACTCCAGTGATAAAGCTGGGAGAGGACCCAAAACTCTAAGCGACTTGAGGTTGGGAAGGCCAAGTTCAACATCAAAGGTCTGTGTTTGCATGTGGTCCTGGGATGTCAGGCCCTCCCACAATTCACTTAGACTTCAGCAGTTAAAACAAGAATGTTCATTCACTGTCATCGACAGAGTTTAAAACAAGAAAACATTCACTTTTTTGGAAATTAAGCCCATGAGAAACCCAGCATTGAGTTAAAAGTTCAGTAGGGTACACACCATTCATGGAGAGATTATCTTCTCTTCTGCACCCTGGGAAGTCAAGGAAACCATATTTTTAAAAGTCCAAGATGGTGGAAAGAGCTCACTCTCCTGTCATTGTTACTAAATACCAACGGTGCTTCTAAGGAACATTCCACAGGTTTTCAGTTAAAAGCTGACTTTCCCTTGGCTGACTAATGAAATGCATATATTTGGTTCCCAGTCAGGGCGGCAAATCTTCTTTACCTCTTGTAGATGTTGCCTACCCTCAACTGACCATTCCCAACGTTCCAGAAACCTTTCCAGGCTGGGAATAAATAAGACCTCTTTCTATGGATCTGTACAGACTGCATGCAGAATCAGGGAAAGACACGAAAGCCCTTGTTTGAATCCATACTGTATCACCTTGGAAACAGTGAGGCAGCAGAGAGACTCACAGAGGTCTCATTGAATGGGGTGGGGGGGGGGATCCTTTCTAGATTCTTTTTGTTTAAAAAATTTTTCTTTGTTTTATCTTTTCATAATGATTTGCGCAGCAGCTGTGGTGTCGACCTTTCGCCATTTATTTATTTATTTACCCTGATTCAGGATTTCAGTCATCTTAGGAAAACAGCTGGAAAGAAAGGTCAGTTCAAAGGTAAGGGCTGGGTGACTAATATGGTTAGACGGAATTCTTTTTATTTAATTTAAAGTCCATCTGACAGGCTTCCTGCCCACGTTCCTTTTTGCACAAGCGCGCTGCACACTGAAAAAAAGCTCTTCTTTGACATTCAATAACGCAAGGCCCTTCTAACCCAGTGGAGCGTACTGTCTAAAACGCACGATCGCTGCAAGCCAGAAAACTATTAAAAATCTTTTTCTATACCAAGTTTTATTTCACCCCTAACAAACCACTAACTAGCTCATACCCAAGTAATAAGCCACATACGTGTTCAATGGTAAATAACATTAAAATCTTTGATTGTAAACCCAAAGATCTCCAAAAAGTATGGCCAATGGATCTGGCAATAATAATGTGAATTTATAAAATATGCCTTTGACTATCTTCTTTTCAACCGTGTTTTCTTCCTGTCTGAAATAAAAATACAGCAGATGACATAACACTGCCACAAATAAATAACTTCTACAAGTGCTATTTCTCTATACGCTGTAAAATGATACTTTATTGAAGGGTAACGAATGGCTAGCTTAAAGCCAGTAGCGTATGTTTGATATAAAACATGACTTTTGTAACAGATCAAAACAGAAACCCCACGCCTATTTTGCCAAGACAGAAGGCAGTTCCGTATATCCAAAAAGAAGAATTTTCCTCATCAGTAAAAATGAAAATCAAATGCTTTCCTGAAAAATATTTCAGTGACTAAGTTTCAAATCATCGTTCAATACATCAAATTCAATCTATTCTAATGGAGACGTGCAGCTCTGTGAATTACCCATTATGTTGGAAAATCCAGAAGTTGTTTTAATTGGTTTTGAATGAAAGCATTATTCTGCATTTCTAATCATGTTTCTTCTCCTAAGGCTAATATTAAAAATGAATTACAATTCCTGAGCAGAGGAATTGACTCAGAATCATGGCTGGGATTAACATTTTGTTACAGATAATCCACAAACTAGAGAATCCAAAAGCCTATAACTGAGAGTTGAGTATATTTTCTAAGTAAGAAGCTCAAACGCTCATTAGACACACTCCATGTGAATAATGAACCCACTGAAAGGAGTACATGTGTTATGTAAAGCATTTTACATTCTATTGTACAATGCGTTCCTCTTCCAAAATCATCGCTTTAGGATTCAGTCACTAAATTTTCTCATATTTCTAGAAATGAGACACGTGAAGTGTTGTCAGCTGTCTCTCCACGGAATTACACATATCTTCAAACTGCTCTTACAATTCTCATTTACCAACCAGCAATGGGGAGTGATTATCAATCACAAATACGCACCATAGTTTAAAAGCAAAGTGACATCAGGTCACAATAAATTAAATTAGTGCCACAAGACAGACGCTGGTCATGGGAGCCATGAAGTGATTTCCACTCAATCTTTAAATATTAATGAGGAAATATAAACTGACCTAGTCACTGACAATTAAGCGACTCCGATTTGAGCACCAGCAATCATTTGCATAATGAAAATGCCCTTCCCCCAATTATTCAAATTATAGTTGAAAAGGAAGAGAATACTCCAGAAGAGGTTTTTATTTGCGGGGACGTTTTAATGAGGTGATAGGTATCTTAATAAGTGTTCTTGGGTGAAGACACCTGGATTATTAAGCAGCAATTCTGCTCTACCCTATATTAATTCATAGCCAGATTTTATCACACCTGTTTAATTTATTAGAGACTTGAAGTACTTGGGATCACTGGCATGGTTTAAAGTAAACCAATTTAAACAAAAGATGAAATAAATGGTAAGTTTTGAAGATTTGAGTTTTTCCGATATTTTTCTTTCAGCTTAACAATAATTCACCACAAGTACAAATCAGGAAGATCTGCATGAAATTAACTTCAAAGCAGCTTTGCAAATGAGTCCTAGAGGGTTTTAGGAACAAATGTCGTCAAGCAAAAGGAATTTTAAGTATATTAATTGTATTGAATTACTTCTTATGTAAAGGAACCTTAAATTAAAGGGGAAAATTCCCTATCATTGCCAAATGACCTCTCGAGTGTGTAATACTCCTCCAGAGGCAAGTCCTACCTGGAATAATTAAAAGACATTATTATTATTATTCATTGATTATTAAATAATTTTGAAAGGCTGTAATTTATTGCACACTAGAATTGCTTTAACCCATAGGCAGCTATAATTTTTCTTACATGCGACTTTTAAATATAATGTTAATTTTCTATTGTAAAGATGAGGAGTTAAGATCCAGCTTCATATCATATGATTAGTTTCACTTAGGCAATGTAACAAGCTGTGTAGATGTTTTTCCAAGTTATTTCACTTCTTCAGCCTCAAACATCCCCCTTTAGGAGGTTAAACTAAATGTTCTCCTAAGTAATTTATGGCCTTAAAATGGCAGTGTTCCTCCAGTGATATTATTCGGCAAAGGACCATTTTTTCTGAAGTTCTTTTTCATAGGAACTACAGAGTCTGTCCAAAAATATCCCTTGTCATTTTACTGTTACAAGAAGGATAAAATATTATTGTGAATAATAGAATCGCTTTGATATAAGTGCAAAAAGAATTTTTATATGATATGAATTAAATCAACTCAAGCAAGTAACTCTTTCCATAAGTGACTCACTGAATAAGCAAAGGCAAGAGCAGCAGAAAGGAAAATAAAATAAGCATTTGGAGACTCCAGAGAGATTTGTCTATGGATAAAAAGAGAGAGAACTAAAAGGGCACTCAAATTCCAGCTATCAACAAGCTTGTACCGGGTGCTCTGCTGTATAAAACAATCACTTCTACTGATACAATATTATTTCTTTTGATCCAGCGGTCTGTTCTTATGGGTAATGTGGAAAGCAACCTTGAAAAAAAAATTTACAGGAGAGATTTTGCCGCCTTTTTTGGGAAAAGCCTAAAATTTAGTTAAATCTAACGGCCAAGAACATCACGAAAGTAGGGAAAATTTAACTGTTTTTGTTATTACTGTTAAACTTTTTTTCCATTTTGGATATGTTTTGGACAATGTTCTTCCCATGCAATGGGGTACAATGGGGGGTACAGTGGGGTACCATGTGGTACGATGGTAGACGTTCACACACGTCTTCAAGTCAGGCTAGTCTTGGTCTGTATGGAAAAGAAAGACTCAAGATTCAACATTACACACTTGAGAATAGAAACTTGGAATGTGAATGCCTTGAGAATGATCTTTCCACAAGTTCTAAGAAAAGGAGTATAACCCAGGATAGTTTTAATGTTAGGAGGTAATTCCTTTTCATTATCGAATGTTAGTACCTTGAATGAAGGCTTACACATGAAGGCAATGAGACCAAGCTCTTTTCCATTGAAAACTTATACCTGATAAGAATCAACTTCAGGGCTTCTCTTTAAATCAGGACTCTTTTAATTTGGAAATGTGCTACTTCTGGATTTCAGAAGAATTTGGAGGTCTGAATTAACCTGTATTCTTATCTCAAAACTTCTACAATACAAACAAACCAATGAGTCAGTCAACCAGTTAATTAACAATCAACTGGTAATGTATTATCTAAATGACTAACCTGTCATTGGGTACCAGTCAAAATAGAAATCCAGAAATTAAAAACACCACCACCATCACAAACAGAGAACTTTTGCTGAGTAAACTGCAAAATGTTTCAAACCACCTGATCAAATCTTGAAAAGAAGAACTGTCTATGAATGGAAGTAGTTCCAATAAGGTTATCAGATACTAGTCATCGCAAATTTAACCATTCATTCCAAAACAAGCTCTGTACAAGGTACTGGGATATCACCATGTATAAAAAATACTCTGCTTTAGAGTTTCCAATCTAAATGTTTCCTCCATTTTATTAAGTGATTCCTAACCAAGCAACCAAACTAGAGTAACTACAGAGAGCAAGTCCATATTAGGACCCATGTTTTTGTTATTTTCTGCACAGAGAATTCTTTACCCATTACATTTTTGGAAGGCTTTTCTTTAACTCACTTCTATTAGTAAGTTTAGTAGTTAGAGGTTACTTTTACATTGTAAATGTCTGGCAGAAGATTTCTTTCAAATATGTTCCTCATTGTAAATTCTCAAATGTGACATGAACAGGCCAATTCTAACCAGAAGTAAAAATCATTGATTATTAATTGCAATAGAAGAAAACCTCTAACAACCTAAATAGGTTGATATCTGATATTTTTCTTCTCGATCTTCTCAATTTTATTTGGTTTTCACCTCACTTTTGCCTAGAGTTGGAATCCTTCATCCCTATTTTATGAACTCCATTACCTGCTTAATTCAATGCAGCCCTGCCTCCCACTGAGCGTGACCTTACTAAAATTTAACAATAGCTTTTTAATTGCTAATTCTGATGGATACTTTCCAATCCAAAGCACCACTGCAATATAAAACACCAATCACAAGTGCCCATGAAGTTCTTTGCTGCTAGTTTTATAATTCTTTTATAATGTTCCTCACACAGGCATCTCCTCCTTTGTTACTTTTCAATCTTCCACCACACTTCCTTTTCCTCATCCTCTGCTGGAAATGCTGGTACTTTCCAATGCTCCATCTTCAGCCAGCTATATTTCCTTCTCTCTTCTCTCTCCTTCTTGTAAGTTCCCTGGGAAATTTCACTCACTCTTATACTGCCAGTGGGCTCTCGTCCACTCAGTCCCTTAAGCATCAGACTCCTGTATCTAACTGCACAGGGCATCCTACTAATGGCATCTCACAATCAAAACTGGACTTTGAATCTTGTCCTTCAAAACTTGTTTTATTCTGACAGATACTGCTCACCATCCACTACATGCCCACCATCAACCTGAAGGTACTCAGGGCTCTTCCTCTTTTCCTTCCCACTTGCAATCAAGTCATGTTGCTCTTGCTTCCTAAATATGTCCCTGATGCCTCGCCTTCTCTCCATTCTAACCTTCGGTGTTCTTTACTTGAGTCAACGTGCTCACCATCTCTCATCCCGACCATGATGCTCCAAGCCTCAACTCCTATAGCCTACCCTTGATCCACCAGACAATCTGCTTTCAGTGGACTCCATTACTTTTAGGTATGGTGTTTCCCCCCAAAAGATACTCTTTCTCAGTAAATGGCATCACCATATTTCCTCAAAGCTCAAACCAGAGCCCTAGAGGTTATTCGTGTTTCCTCCCTTCCCTTCACTTCCTGTATCCAACACTTCAGTGAGAACTATCAACTGTGTCTCCAAAATATATCCCATGTCCATCTGCAGCTGTACCACTTTCACCCGCATTCATTATATCTTGTCCAGAAAACTGAGTCTATTGATTATTCTCCTCTTCCAGTTTTGCCATTCCATTGCCACTAAATAAATAAGGTGTTTTACATAAAAATTACCCTGACAAACTCCAAATATAGGAATATTAATGTAATATATTATAATGAATAGAACATAATATCACAGAAATATCAATATATTACAAGGAATATAACATAAGAGCACTAAATGAAATAGCATTATGGACTACCAGAACCCATCAATTCAACTTTAACACGTCCAATCCTGTTTTCTCTAGGACCTCGCCTCCTCCATCTTATTATTTTGAGGCAAAGGACAGGCATATTTCATCTGAACATTTTTCAATATATATTTCTAAAGATGAGGCCTCCACTTTTTAAATAGACATACAGTATTATACCCCCCAAAAAATTCCTCAACACCAAATCAACATCTGTCTTCACATTTCTCCAATTGTCCATTTTATTTGTATATTTCATAACTTGACTCAAGTTTCAAATGTTGTATTGATTAATATGTCTCTTAGCATTCTTATAATCTGTAAATTTCTCTTCTAGCAATTTTTTGTTGAAATTTTCTTGAAGAAACTGGATAATTTGTCTGATAGGGTTTTAGGACAAAAATCATAATTGTGCTAATTATATTCTTATGGTGTCATTGAAACATCATCCTTTCCCCCTCTATTTCCTATGATTACTGAAGGTGGAAGTTTAACATCTGTTCTTTTAAAGTCAGGTTCATTGAAATATAATTTAGATACAATAACATTCAAGGGAGGGTGATCATTTTTAAAATCATTACTATTATCATGTTACTTCTATGCTTGAAATCTTCCAGTAAATTCTTCTTGCACAAGAATAAAATCTAAAAAATCCTCACCATGGCCTATAGAGTCCTTCATGATCTGGTCACTGTCCATCTCCCTAATTTCATCACTGATCACTCTTTCTCCCTGACCTCCAGGTCACCACATTTGGTCTTCTCTCCATTACATCAACATTCACTTTTATTTCCACCTCAGGAATGTGCACTTATTGCTCCTTTTGCCTGAAAGGATGCAACACCCTCCAAGTGCCCAACTCCTTCTTAGCACATAACACACCTTCTAAAAAGGCTTTTCCGTCCAGACTATCCAAATTAAACTGGTGCATGCATGTGGACGTTTATTGAGGGACCTATATTATTACTCTCTCTTAAATCTTTAAAGATATTCTTTACCATGTTCTTAAATTATATTTATATTTCATTTACTTATCTGTCTCATCTCATTAGACCATAAACTCTATGCTTATTTCCTATCCCAGTGCTGAAATCAGTGCCTGGTACTTGACATAAGCTCAATATATGCTTATTGAATGAATCAATGACTCAGTGAATGATTTGCATCTACGATACCCAGCACTCTCTTCCCTGATGCTGCATCTTATGTGTGTTAATGAAGGCATCTTTTTCCCCCAAACCATCACATTCTCTCTGTTCTCTGCACCTGTGTCTATGATGCCTGGGCAAAGTTATCTAACTTCCTTCTTTCTGTCTCCATTTCTTGTTTCATTCATTCTAACCCGTTCTTTACATTTTAGTTAAAACACAAGAGCCATCTGTTTATGCCACATCCATATACACTGTACACACAAAATATGTTGCATGTATTTCAGAGGGGGCCTTACAGAAGAATGGTCATGAGTAACAGTCTGAATTCTCATGGTATGGGCTGTCATTTCTGATCCATCACTTAAAAATTCAGGAAAATAAAGAGATTTCACTTCATAAAATCTTTGGCCTCATTTCCCGCCTCTTAAAAAGAATGGGGTTAGATCACCCTGAACAAGAGTGAGACTATATCTCTACACAAAGTAGAAAAATTAGCTGGCCATGGTAGAACACACCTGTAGTCCCAGCTAGCTGGGAGGCTGAGGCTAGAAGATTCCTTGAGCTCTGGGGTTTGAGGTTGCAGTGAGCTATGATGATTGATGATGCCACTGCACTACAGCTCAGGCAACAAAGTGAGACCCTGTCAAGAGAAAGAAAGGGAAAAGGAAGGGAAGAAGGGAGAAAGAGAAAGAGGGAAAGAGGGAGGAAAGGAGGGAAGGAAGGAAAAAAGGAAGGGAGGTAAAGAAAGAAAAGAAAGAGAGAGAAAGAAAGAGAGAGAGAGAGAAAAGAAAGAAAGGAAGGAGAGAAGGAAGGAAGGAAGGAAGAAATGAAAAGAAAAGAACGAAAAAGAAGGAAGGAAAGACAGATTAACATAATAACTTCATTGAACTTTTTTGAGGATTATATATATGATAGCTGTAAAATGCTTAGAACATTTAATCAATAAACATCTGTTCTTTTTCTTGGTAGCTATTATGCACTTTACTCAGCATCTCATCCTGAGGTGGTTGTGTCCGCTGCTTCCTACTGGAGATCTTTGATGACATGGTGAGGCAGAGCTTTCTTCCGTTCATTTTTCTAATCACAGCCCTAGCCCATATTATAGTACTCCATACATGTTGGTGTCCCTGGGCTGGAAATACCCTCTGGGAAAAGGGGTGGGGAACAATAGTGTGTAAATAAAGACTAGGAATACATGCTCTAATAATCACTGATAAAAAACCAAATCAGTCAGGAATGCCTACTGCTGGGTATGTGTGGAGGTGGATGGGGTAGCTACTCCAATTTGCCTCCAAGGATCAGAGAAAAGAAAGAACAGAAATCCAATTCCCATCTAAAACCCCATTCTTTGAACATATTTCCTTCCCGCCTCAGAGGGAAACATTCAGTCCGTTCTGCTATAAAAACCAAGAGCTACATAATCGCCCAGGTACAAAGATCTTCCCTTGGTTCACATACTCGATAATCCATAAACATACAAATCCCAAATCAGGCCAACCCCAATAACATACAAAGCCAGAAAGAAATGCGCACAGGTTTTGTCACCTTGCCCTTTAACCACTGCAAGCCATGGACATTCGTCGTTTTCTGTAAAGGGCCAAATAGCAAATATTAAAATATTTAATAAACCTAAAGCTTCTGGGCCATACTAATTAACCACTGTGTAGAGCAATAGCCATTGAAAACATGCAATTGAATGGCTATGGTCATATTCCATTTAACTTTATTTATGGACACAGACTTTTTTTTTTTTAAAGAGTCAGAGTCTCGCTTTGTTGTCCTTGGTAGAGTGCCATGGTGTCACAGCTCACAGCAACCTCCAGCTCCTGGGTTTAGGCAATTCTCTTGCCTCAGCCTCCTCAGTATCTGGGACTACAGGTGCCCACCACAATGCCCAGCTATTTTTTTGTTGCAGTCTGACCGGGGCCGGGTTTGAACCTGCCACCCTCAGTATATGGGGCTGGTGTCCTACTCATTGAGCCACAAGCGCCGCCCTGGACACAGACATTTTAATTCTATATAATTGTTAGGTGCTGTAAAATATTACTCTTCTTTTAATTTTTTTTTCAGCTGTTTGAAAATACAAAAACAATTCTTAGCTTACAAGAATGAGTTAGCAATATAAAAACAGGCACCAGGTCAAACTTGGCCCACAGGCCATAGTCTGCTGACCCTTACATTAAACCAGTTCTGTTAGCTCTTTTTCTGACTTCTAGGAAAACAATTTTCTTTGGAAATGCAATGTGGTAATGTCAGATTTTCTCATACGAAAAAGATTGTTCCTATTTTAGTTCCTATAAAGTATCCACTATAGCAACTCTCTTAGTTAATGTGATGCATAAAAAAGTAAAAAGCTATTCAAAATATCTTCTTATTAAGCATTTGATGAGCAACTAATTCAGGAATCCCCTCTTAATCCTAATTCCTCTATGCACTTAGTGTTCTATGCCTGAACCAGTCAGGTTTATCTGTGACATTTTCCTCATTTGTAAGAGAATAGAGAATGCAATGATGAAATCCCAATATTTATCCATAAAAACAAGATGGAGCACTCAACCAAGATTATTTTAAAATAATCACACAGGGCTCGGCGCCTGTAGCACAGTGGTTACAGTGCCAGCCACATCCACTGAGGGTGGCTGGTTCAAGCTCTGCCCAAGCCAACTAAATATCTGTAACAACCAGTAAAAAATAGCCGAGCGTTGTGGCAGGCACCTGTAGTCCCAGCTACTTGGGAGGCTGAGGCAAGAGAATCACTTAAGCCTAAGAGTTTGAGGTTGCTGTGAGCTGTGATGCCACCGCACTGTATCCAGGGCGACACAGTGAGACTCTGTCTTAAAAAAAATAAAATTAAAATAATCACACGGTACATTCTTCCTATGTTCCCAAAAGAAAAGAAATCCATGCTGCTTTCACTCGACAGATAACTATCGAGCATGCACTATCTAAGTACAGCGCAATGTGAACCACAGCAACCTCTCTTGACATTTGTGCAAGAATCATCCATCTTTTTTTGTGCATTTGCAAATAAGTGTCTGAAGCAGTTAAATGAAAAATATCATCATTTTGATAAACCTCAGAAGAAACGCAATCAGCTTTGCTCATGGATCAATACGACCTACTGTTTTCGAGACCCAGAGTTCTCCAGGGAGTGCTCCAAATTGACAGGACAGTCTCTTAGTGCTTGATTTGACACGAGATACAGCAAAAGACACGTAAACCTCGAGGTGAAGAGCCTCGTCTCAGACACTCCTAGATTGGTCAGGCAAGGGGGTGGCTCAAGAAAGCAAGCTGCATCTTCCACAAGTCAATTGCGAATTACTCTTGCTAAATTGGCTCCACCGCTAGTAGGGTTCAGTTCCTGGAGTACCCTCCAAATAACTGGTCTTGAGAGAGAAAAAAGAATTAAAAAAACAGAAGCCTGCTTTTCCACCAAACACACATCTTTTGGCAATCTGCCATTCCAACTCACCAAGGACATGCAGATCTAAAAAGGGACCCTTCTGGGACTCTGTCAGAAAAAATGACATATCAAGAGTTTGGCATTGGGCTGTTTGAGTGCTGTCAGGCGCTCAAGCACATAACTTATTCCGATTTTGGAGACCTCCAGAGTACATCTATGAAATAAACTTGGCTCGAAAGGAGCCTAAAGGACTCAGCCTCAAACAAATGAGAATCAGAGAAATGCTGCCTAATTTTTCTTTTGTTCCTGTTCAAAGGAAATGAGAAATCTTAAAAAAAAAAAAAAAAAAAGAGGAAAACAGAGAAAGCTGAGATGATCACCCACCATATTCACCATATTCTCTCCTTTCTGGGAATTTGAAGGAAACTCACAATTTGGCAACAGACACGAGTTATAAAAACTGAATTCACTCTCTTTCACGAGTATAGATATTCTGCTTTTTATCAAACCAAAAAGTGCTAGAGAGTTAGAATTCTGGGAGTGAACCCTAAATTTAGATGAAAGTTGATATTTCAGGGTGTGGAACTTGGGCTTAATGTAACTGTATATATACGTCACTTATACGGGCACATACACACATACGAGGAGAGAGGTAGGGAAAGAGAGAAGAAAACAGTGAAAAAAAGATCAACTTTCACATATAAATATTAGACATAAACAGACACAAATATGGAAAGAGAGAAGAGAGAACACACCTTTCCTCTCTCCCAGAAAAAGTTCCCATTTTTTTCACTCTTTCAAACAATGGGCTTCCTTTGAGCCTGGATTATTAGATAATTCCTACATTACTATTTTCTCCAGATATCCTCCTGAAATTGTGTCAGTTACTGCGTCTGCAGGTTAAATTAGACACTGTTCTCACCTGGCATAACTTTCCAACCCGGCACCTGTCTTTACAACGCTTCTGATCCCCCAGAAAGTTCACTAGGTTGACATTTACTTACATGACTGCATTCCAACTAGGGATTAATAACATAATCAACTTACTCTTTTCTCCCCCCGCCCTCCTCTTTCCCCCATAAGTCCTGGTTGGCCATCTACAAGAACAAAGTATCTAACTGAGGAAAACTGTCTTCCAAGCGCAGCATCTGTCTCCCTGGCAAGCTTCCCTGACAGTTGGGTCCGGGCTCAGGAACCCGGCTGAGCTACTGGTGGGCTCCCTTCCTCCTAGGTGAGGCTTCCTACTGATTCCTCCCAACAGAAGAGATGGATTTGTGGATGTTTATCCTCCTGAGAATCTGCTATTGTGCAAATATCTCCGATTGAGACCCTCGTGGGAGGGCCCACGGGGACACAGGAGCACTCCAATTCCTTTTCTTGCAAAATCTCCATAAAACAGCTCCGCAGTTCCCAAGGGTCTGCTTCTGGGTATTATGTAAGCAGCTTCCCCTTTAGAAAGGGAAAGAGATGCTTTAAGACACAGAACTAAAATTGCCCACAGCTCTCTAAGGGAATTTCAAAATAGCAAGTTGCTTAAATACCAAGGAAAGCACCTGGTTCCTGTCCAAGCCTAAAGATAGCCAGCAATAGTTTAAGAAATATAAGCAGGAGTGGGGGAGGGGAGAGAAGGATGGGGGAGGGAAGAAGGGAGTGAGGAAGGGAAGAGGAAAAGGCCAGGGACGGCCAGGGGAGACTGGAGACCAGAATGAATAATCCGATGATTATGCACAATGAGCAAATTCTGTCCCTTTTGAAATTCTCTTTTAAAAAGTCCTTAGCTGAAGACGTCTTATGTTTTGTTTTTGGAACACGGGTTAAGGTGGAGGCACATTTGTGTAGGAACGGTATTCCAGTAACAGCACATCTTGTTTTAATGGGAGCCTGAAATATTTCTGCCAGATTCCCCCTTTCTTTCTTAAAACTTTCTTCCCAAATTCCCTTTTTTCCAAACAATGACTCAATCCTTAGACCCCCTTGTAGGCTTCTGAATGTTCAAAGAATTAGAAGAGATCCCTGTTATTATTAGACTGTACTTTAGACAGAGAAGAAAGCAGAAAGTGGGCAACCGGGCCCGCCTCTACATTGCCTGAGACACTTGTGAAATTTGCCCCATTGAAAGGCTGGATAGCATGGAGCACTTCGAACCATGAACAAAAAAGCCTACTGGACCAATTATTTGTAACCCTCCTCATTGAAAGTAAAAATAATTTAAACTCCCCAGAAGACCTAAAGGCGTTTAAGGAAATCCAAAGAGTTCTGTACATTTAATATTTTCTAAGAATAAATACGGAGAAAAAGATTAAGGCTTCAAAGATCTCACTTATGTAAGTCTGACAACAACAAAAAATACACAGTGGAAAGGATTAATCTCAGACAAAACTTGGAAAAGAGGCTTTTGCAGAAAACTATTCTTCCAGCTAGATCTCCTTTGTTTACAAAACAAAGTAGAATTTGGACCCATTATATACTCCTTCTTACGGTTTCCCTTGTGAATTGAGGTTGTTCCAGTAACATTGTAATTATCTTTTATCTATAACATGATCTATTTAGAATATGAAATCCCTTTTTATATCTTTGGAGTTGTGATAATTGAATATTCTTCTTAATCGTTGGAAAAAATAACATTGGAATATGAAACCAATATTTATTTCACCAGGCCTTTTCCAGAAAGCTCTGAATGTTACTCCAATAAAAATATAGCCACACATTTTGTTTTAAACATTTAAACATTTTTTTTTTTTTTGCCGTTTTAAAGGTCATATTTAGAACCGAACCAACTATGAATATGAATAAGTTGGGAGGCCATGCCTAAAGCTGGTGTCTTTTCAAGTAAAAGACAAGGCTTACTAATAGTTCCATTTGTTTTCCATTAAAAATCTACTCATTGTATTCACAGCAATCCACATGCCAGTATGTGAGCCTGCTTGGACAAAGCGTTTGCTTTGTGTGTATCAGATGCAAAATTTACTTAAATTCCAGATAATTACAAGTGCATCTGCTAGGCTTTGTCACTGGTCTATATGAACATTTTCACAGTGTATACAAAGAGCAATTATCCAACAACTAAAGAAAAAGAAACAGTCATTTCTGCAAATTATAGCCAGCTCTTTTATCAAGGAATAAGTTTGTGCTAAAAGAATACAACCCCCCCAAACACTTTAAAAAATAAAATGCATTCACTCACACCACATACATTAACTATACAGAACAAAAAAAGGAGCTTTTTCAACTGTTAAATTACTAGGTCCGAAACAAGGATAACTGCAATTTCAAATAAAATTATCTCACAAAACGTTAAAGTTTCCTCCCGAGGAGAAAAAACACATACACACAAATACCCAATTTAAACCAATTTCATGCACGGGATATATTCTGATTCTCTATTCACGACAGAATGTTTCAAGAGTCACTTAACGTTATTTACCATCAATTTTTAGGCCCTTAATTTGAGATACAAGGTCGAAGAATCAAGATCATAAAGAAAAGTCAAAACTGGGAAGATCTGAAAAAAAAAATTTAACCACAAAACTTGAAGAATTACAAGTCTTATTAAAAAGTTTTTGCCCTCTGCACTAAAAATTCAATTCCACCTTTTTTTCCTCTCTTTCACTCCTTCCTTTTTTTCTACTTTACCCTCTTTCTTTTTCTTCACTTCACGCACAAACCCATTTCAACTGTCACACTCAACAGAACCAGCCTTCCTTCAAAGCCCAATCCAATTTGCAGACTTTTATATCTCATGCCAACAAAACAACATCAACAGCTCTTTCTTTCAGGGCCTAAGAAGGTAGATTTGTTCTGTTAAACAAATTCTCAAGCTATCCACAACGATCATTAGAGCAGAGATAAACTATTTAATACGACAAAAATGTTGTTGTGACGTTTGACCCGTTTGAAATCTATCAATTCAGTGGCCATTTATTTCCCGTCTCACCTTCATTTAACTATCTTCATTATCATTTTGTAAAATGTATTATGTTACCCACCAAAGCTATTAGTCAGTATAAAACCATCTCCGAATTCCCCAAACTGGAGAACCATCATTATCATTAATATTTCATGGAACTGCATTAAATGAGACAATATTCAATATTTAACTATCTAATCCTACAGTAATTTATATTAGAAAATACCAACCATGTGAGAATTCAGCCAGCCAGATTATTTTATTGGATGAACCTTTGTCATTATTAATAACACTTCAGTAGCTCATATTTTTTTCAGCAGGGAAAGTAACATCCAAGGACCGAACATGATTTTGTTTCTAATTAATTCTCAAAATCCATGGGAGAAGTGATGGAAGGATAAATATATTAATTTAGAATTGGAGAATTAGAGTCTGAGCCTTCGGATGCAGGTTTACTAGAGATGGGGATTTCCTGGGGGTTGCACCTCATTAGGGTCAGTAACAATTCAGAGAGGAAGACGTTTTCAACCTCAGATAGTTTAAACTATGAGGGGGAAGGGGGAGAGAGGCAGTTGTCTTTCTTTCAAGTACCACAATTACTAATTTATAAGTAGATTTGTAAAATGTATCTGATGTCTTATGCGGTTTCCTTCATGTGCTCACTTTGTATACTTATGTACAGACAAGCCCCCACCCGATCTAAGTGAGTGAGCTCTCACCCCCGAATGAGCAGAGTTCAAGTGGGTCACATTTTCATATGATTCTTGGTGATAACACAAAGAATTCTACAGGACAAACATATCTGAGATCGGCCTGTGCTAAAATGCAAAGCATTCAGCTTAATACGTTTATAATCGGGAATGTCCTCCAATTCATTGTAAGCAACACAGAAGTTCTTAATACTATAAACTCTTTAAGTTTATAATCTGAGCCTCTTGGTAGCCACCCCGGAAGATCCTACAGGTCATTCTCCATGCTAGGAATACTGTTAAATATTTGCTGGGCTTTTCTTCTTTTTTCATTTCAGATTAATGTGAGGGTACAAACGATCTTTGCGTTTGTTAGGGAGAGTCCCTATTATACTTGTGTCCTGCAACCAAAAGGGGCTGAATTGTTTTTTTTAATCTATTTTGTTGACTGTCCTTCCTCTTTTTATTTTAAGGGAATTATATTACACATATCCTGTCAGAAATCAAAGCCTCTGTCTCTCATAATAAAATATGGATAAAATATGAAAAGGCCAGATGCTCCATTTCCCAGACTTCCTAGGAAAAAAAGGGTGTGGACATGTTATCACTGTGAAGCCAACCAGAGAAATGCACCAGCCCAAATATTTTAATGAAGAGCCAAGGACCCTCAAAGCAAGGATGGGGGTGAGATTTTTGCAGGCATGGTACAAACAGCTTTATTTCTAGGGCAGCAGTGCTGGAGATGCTAATGGCTGTGAGTGTCCCATGCGAGGGACGTGAAGGGCTTCACCTGGGCACCCAGGGGCAGTGGCAGCAGTGCCTGATTCCACATCTTTCTTGGTGATTCTGTTGTTCTCTAACACACTCCCTTTCCACTTACATTAACCGGAGTTAGTCTCTTTACCTCACAAATGAAAACCTGACTTCATCCCCCAAATCAAAAATACTAACTCAAATGGTAGTCTCTGTTGGTTAATTCTATAAACTGCTGGAAAATAAATTAAGAGAGTCTGCAATCTTGTGAATTGCAAAAAATACTCTTTTATCGTAAAGCTTCTCCTCCATAAGGACCCCAGCAGCAACAAATAAATGATCTCATAAATCCTTAGAAATTCATGTTCCCACCAGAAAGAGAGCCAAGAGTCAAAGTTGAAGCACAGGATGCATGAACAAGGCTCTTTCTATTTCTTTTTTTAAGCCAATGCTTCCTTGATTCAGATAGACAAGGAACAGAAGATGGAAAAGAAATTTTGATGGGTTAGCTATGATTTACTGGAAATGAGATACGTACATCTTGAAAATCACAGTCAAAATGAGCATTAATCAAGAGCCTGGTTGGTGATATCAAAAGTCAGAGCTGACTGCCCAAGTCCAGGAAGCTATTACCTGGGGGTCAGTACCTATACACACTTCCTTTACCATCCACTTTCAGAGCTATTCACCTGGTGCTTTTCAAGAATATTACCCTTCCTCCAAATGACTGATAAAAGATGAATCTAAGAGCATGAACAAGTTTAGAAAAGTAAATCCCAGAACCTACATATTCACCATACGCTTTCAAGTTCAATAAAGGGGAAAAAAATTCTTTCAGAGAACATTTTTTGTTTTCAACCATGAGACATTAGGGGAATACTTGAAAATTTTCCTTCTTTCTCAATTCTTATCATTTTTTCAAAAATCTCTTCTTTAAAAAAAAAAAAGGAAATCATAAATTGATGTATTGTGCTCATGGAAATGTAAATTGAGAGCTTCGGGGCATGGAGTCATTTATCCACCCACTGATTGAATTTACACAGGCAAAAGGCGCATCCTAAAAATGACCAGCAGAAGAATTTGTCCTTACTCGGAAGCTCAGGTATGAGCAATGATGTGACTCCTCTTGGCAAGGATACAGTTTAATACTGGCCTTTGGCTTTACCCTTTACTTAATCATGTCTGTTATTAGATGTCTGGATTTTTTTTTAAAGGAAAGAAAGTCAAGAAGGTATATCCTTGACCTCACCTGAACCATGCTTTTCTCAGAGTAAATATATTTGTAGTTCCTCGGTTATGCTATTAAAACGCACACACAACAACAACAAAACAACTACCAAATTTCTGTAACTGAAACATTATTTTATACATAGGCACAGACAGGGCAGTTGCCTTTGGACGGTAAGCTTCTAGAGCGGAGATCAATCCAACACACACACATCTCCCCCAAACTGTGTATGAGTCTGCGTACACCCCATGGGGGCTTAATAAACACTTATAAATTGACTGACAAGAGAAAACCCAAGAAATGACAACCTTCAGGGTAGCCGTAACACAATTTTAACTTGAAAATTGCCCAGGAATAGACTTCACAATCTATGGGAACATACACAAATCATATAAAAAGAGCCGGTGCCCCTCGTATACCTAGAGTGGCCTTCGGGAATAGCTTAGTGAAAAAAATCACTGTTGCAGGAAGAAGAGTTCAGGCTCTCTATCTATTTACTGTTTGGCTTCTGTGGTGAATCCAGCTGAGAGCAACTTTTATTCTGTAATAACCTTTATTGCAGAAAAAACTTTTAAAATGTAGATGAGAGCAAAGGCAAAAATTGTTCATCTCTAATACTTCTTGCTAAGCCCACAAACCACCTCCCTCTTTCATCCCCAAGATTCATGTTCCATTTTAATTTCCCTGCAGCCAAAGGCAACAAAAGTGCAATCTATAATGTTTAAATCGCTTTGCTAAAACTAGCTCCCCCCAATAGATGGTAATTTGCAATAAATCATAATTGACCCAGTGACTTCTCTAAATGATGCACTAAAGGTGTGCCACAATTCTTAAAACACATTTCATTGTTTCCTAGAAGGCAGCTTTCAAAGGCCTCAAGTTTAAAAGTAATTTGTTTCTCCCCCTCAAAGTTTATATAGGATTGAGGGGATCTGAAAGGGATGGGAATGGGACAGACTTGGAAAAATTTAGTGGTCGCTGAAACAGAAGCATTACTTAAATACGATGACATGTCTGTTACCAATTTAGTTTTGCTATATCTCCTAGAAAAGGTAGTGATTTCAGGTATCATCTATTTTGGAGAGTAATTTCCACACAGATAAATTTCCAAAAATGTATGATGAAAGCAAGTGGGGAAAAAATAAAAAAAAAATAAGTCATGCTCAAGATTGGAGCCCAATAAACTGAGAATAGTAGCCAATAAAAGAGAGAGAGAGAATTAAACTATTTTTGCTTGCAGTGAGGATTTTTTTTTTTTTAACAAAAATACACAAGACTCAAAATCAGTCTATGTGAGTCTTTATCATCACAAGTCAAACACAAAATGGATTTTATTTCTGCCTCTGCGGTGCTGTCTTGGGATTCTCTCATCTGAGTTACTCATAAAGATCAAAAAAGTGCAAATACTGCCTTGCCCAGGGCCCTACTCTTCAGGCTCACCGTACCCCTCCCTCCCCACCGCCCCTTCCACTTTTGTCCCCCAATGCACAGGCAAGAGATGGCTGTGGTTATCTGCTTGTTGAATAATTTGAGTTAGTTTTTCAACACACACTTCTGAATATCTAAATCATTATTTGTTCCGAAGGGTACAGCACCCTACATTGCTTCCTAACATTGTATCAAATGGTTAGGACAAAGTCTGATAGCTCCCAAACTTTTGTGGACATTCCTGGGTTGAGCTCAACCCATCTCACTTTCTAGGATGATGCCTTCATATTCTGGATTCTCACCTTCATCGTTAGGAGGAAAGTTACTTTTCTTTTTTTCTTGTTCTCTTGGAGGCCTGAGAAGTGATGATGGATCATTTTTCCACACTCATCCACAGCCCTCTCCATAGCCACATGTAAATTTGCCAATGGATAATTAAGCAACAGACACATCCAATAAATATAATAAATAAATTTGATTTTTCCCCTTAGTAATTGGTTTCATCTGACTGAGTCTGATTCTGTGTGAGGATATATAAATAGGATTAGAGAGGAGAAAAATGAGATGCTGGGTCACACAAATGGTCAAGTCCTAACGGCTGTGAAATGTTGATCTAATAATTATGCCATTATTCCTAGAGTTAGAATACAGAGAAGCAGCCATCTCAAGAAGTTTTAGCGAGTTTAAAAATAAAACCTGTGGCATGATCATTAATAGTTGGTAGCCTACCACAGAATAAATTTTGCACCTATCTGTATCCTCTTCCCGCTGATTCCCACTGCCCCTTCCCCGTCCTTCCATTAAATCCATGCTCGTAGTACTAAATTTTGACTGAGGTCTCTAATTCCATGTGGTTTATCAGACCAGGCTATATCATAGAAAGGAATTCGACACACCAGCTGCAGAGAATGAGCAGATATTTGTATACTGATACTGTCTGAGCAAATCTAAAATGAATCCAAATTAAAATCACCTTTCTAATATATTCTAAACACAAAGAGTAAAGCTTTATCTTATTTTTGTTTGTTTTTTTAAAAAAGCACTGACCCTATTTCCATTTACTTTATTAGACTCCCTCTTAGATGTCTAAAAAATAATTCTTATAGCAGATTAAGCTCTTAGCAGGGCACAGTAACTGGTCTGCTTTGGGAATCCAAAAAACTGCTTATTGAAAGAATAAAAATAAAAATAAAATGAAGACCGAAATAATCTTTCCTGTACCTTTAATTTGCCCATGTTTCTTCTAAGTAATTTCTACTGAAATGTGTAGTGTATAACTAGTATATACTCTTACATTTGAAATGGCTTAGAAAAATTACCATAATTAAGATCAGAGCGTCTGCTGCAATGAGTTCTCTAGCAATAATTATGATTTTAGCTATGTACGTATTTACTGTTTGGATTAGCCATATGCATGGATCTTCTCTACTGGTTCCGTTTCATTCTTAGAAATAATCTAGGAACCTAACTCGACTATTTTCAACATTTACAATGTAATTTTAAAATGGCATTTTTCAAAAGAAAAGTGTTACAAGTACAGAAAGCAGCTTATACAATCTTCTGAAATGATTATTTTACATTATGGGATGTTTTAAGTTCTGCCAAAATCATTTCTATGTAACGGTATACATCTTTTCTCTACGTATATTCTTATTTCTCTAATTGAAGTGGGAGAGATGTCAAAACATTGAGTATCATGAACTCCTAAGTAGTAAGCCTTTTCTGAGAGCGAGAATCCTGTATAGAGCTGTCCTATCCTCTGAAGATTTAGAATTAGGATACTATCATTTGTATTGATTTCATCTTCATCATATGAATGATATTCTCCAAGTTTAGTCCTTGCCTATGAATAGGTAAACTAAGATTCAAAAGCCTAAATACTATTTAATAAAATTAGGAATGAATTTATTCTTTTGAACCAAATTCATAAGTAAGTTCTTTATTTTACAGGGTACACAGCGTCCTTTGATGTAACTTCAAAATAAGTATTTTACAAAGGACAGATGAACAGAAAGGAAATACATAAAATTTCCAATTTGTTAAAATGGGCTTAAGTTTACAGATAGCTAAACAATTTAGGCATCAGAGCAGTAAAACAGACTGGCTTTTGGAAAGCTGAGTTCAAAACTTTCCTAGAGTGGTGTCACATTCCAGAAATAATAAGAACAAGTGAGCAGAACTAAATTAGAGATGGGAGAGTGGCCCTGGATAGTCTCCCTGGGTCACTTAACTACATATACACAGGAGAGCCAAGCTTCCTCCCAAAGAATCACGGTCAGGTCCCGAGAAGTCTCCTCCACTTGCTAAGAAGCCCTCTCTCTCCTCCCACAGGATGCACTGCTATACTTTCCCAGGACAAAAATGGTTCTGTAGCATCCACTACGAATATTCTGGCAGGAGCCACGCAGTGTTGATAAGATGAGGGATGCTGTCAACTAGTCCCTCAAAGATCAATTCATATTGTCCCGGAGAAAAGGAAAATCTTTACTGGGGAAAAGAGATTCCACTTGAACATATTAGCTTCATTATTTGGTTTCAATTTCTCTTTCCCAAACTGGCAACAAAAAAGTTAAAAACACCTGTTCTCTTTTCACTCATAGTCCAGCCAGAAAGCAAATTCCTCTATTTTTTCCTGATAATTCTTTTTACCTAAAAGTCTTATAATTCTAGACTTAGGAGAAGTGTACCCATCAAAGGCTAGCAGTAAAAATAAAGGAACTTTATTTGTACATTATTTCTCAAAGGTGCTTCAATTTTTGCCATTAAGGATTCAGAAAAAGGATGCAGAATATCAGATCTGGAATCACCTGGTAGTATACAATATATTATGAAATATATTAGGCTTGTGAATAACATGAATTTTAGGGAAAATATTTTCTACCTCTATCACTTTATGAAATCTTTTGAAACTATGAGCAGGACTGGATAAAGTGCTTTCCCATTTTCCCTCTTAGCACTGCTATGATAATGATACTAAGTAGTAGTTTGTCTTTGTTAGGAAGAGAAAACCACCCTAATTAATAAAAAAATATTTTACCAGGAATGCATAATACAGAACACTGTGATCAATCCTTTTATAAGGCAAAACATAAAACAGAAGTACAAAGAATACTTTGACAAAGCTGTTATTTGCTCTCGTCCCCTAAGAATCTTATAACATTACTGTTGGTTTCACAAAATTTTAAGTGGGGTATTATCTAGTTAGAAAAACACATTCTATTTAATCAAATATTGCCATGTCCCCTACCACATCCCCTCCCTGCAAACTATAGGTCTTGCAACATTCCCTTGGGAATCTGTGGTGTATACTATGAGTGCAGAATACAGGGTTCCCCCTCCTGAGTACATCTGGGCTACCAGGTACTAGCAGTTCAAAGAATAAAACTGTTGCTTTACACAAAGTAACGTGAGACAATAACATATGCCTTTCACATTGCCCCCTTGGAAGGAAATAGCTTGACACCAAGTTGTGCCTCTTTCAATCTGACTTTAAGTTTTAGCTGTCAAGTGGGGAGGGATAAAAAGGCCCTTGGAAATGACCTTGACCAGAAATTCACCAGAAAATCACATCTCAAAATTAGGCTGCACAGAATAGAAAACAATGAAAAAGCTGGCCAAACAGGTTTTCCTTGAAAATGCACAAGTAGTTCAAAGTTTCCTTTCAATTACACAATGAAAAAAATTGCAATTAATTTTAAGAAACATTCAGTAGTTCTAGTATAATAAACACTTTCACACATGCAGAAAAAAAAAACCTTCCATTTTTATCCAAATGAAAATAAGAACTTTAACAATATAGGCAAATGGGTTTGCCAAGTTCCACGAATCAACACTCTCAGACACCTGTCTTTCTATACAGCCTTCTCCCCAAAAGAAGTTACCCCCTCCCGTGATATCCAATGCCATGCTTTAGCAAATGCTAATATTCGACATGAAGACCAGTTGAGAGGAAGCTATTTGATTTACCAACAAGCCTATCAAGATGATGGCATTATTTTGCTACATTAACCTGAAATCAACACCAGACACAAAATGCTAAAATGAGCTTTCTTAAGATTTAATGAAAAACTTAATAACTGTACAATAATAACCCCACCAGCAAACCACAAACATGATACCACACTGAACCACGTACAAGTAGTACAAATCCAGTTGATGGAATAGTAATCTAACCTGGCATCACACCCCAAATGTAGACATGTTTAATATTTTAACACAAATTCTCAGAGCTTTTCAGAAGTTGCCAGGAAACTAGAAGTAGAAAGAGGGGTGAGTGGGTAAAAAACCAACCTCAGTAAGAAAGACTATGCTCTTTAAAACAGTGTATGCTTGGTCTTCCTATGCAGTGAAGGTACTGATATTGAAGCTAATTTTGATGTTTCATAAGTAAATTTGTGTCTGGAATATATTATGAAACAATCAGAAATTTTGCCCCATGGGCCCAGCAAAATAAGTCTTTCATCTGGTCAATTATCTCATCATGCCCATGTGTGGAATATGCCAGAGAAATAATGTAGCTGCCCAGCATGGGGTATATTGCTTTTTGGTTTTGGACCTATGATGGGAGAACCATGATAGTTCTTAACACTGAAGTTTACTCTATGAATTCTTTTGCCTGTAATATCTAGACAAATAAATGCTTCACTCAAAGACAACTTTGATCTTAAGGAATGGAAGTTGTTCCCCACTCCCCACAACCTGATCAAAATGGTAAATTCAAGGGTCCATGAAAATATTCTAAAATAGCAATACTTCCACGTCAAGGGACCCATGCATAAGCTGAGCTTTCATTCTAAATAAAATGCCTTATTACAACTAGCAGACTGCAAGAGAATAAGTAAGCTTTAAATCTCAGAAATTCTGTTGACAATGTTAAGAAAGCCTTTTGTCAACACCGGGGACCCAGAAGCTGTGAATTTGCTTGGTATCTGAGAGTAGTTTTTCTTCTACATAAAAGAAGTCTGACTAGTTGAGTGAATTTACAGTTTTTGTTCTTCAGACCTGAACAGGTTGTACTGTTTTGTGCAGTTTTTCCATCAGCTAAGTTTACCTTAAAACAAAGTTTAACAATATTACACAAACGTACTCTTTGCACATAGGTAGCGTGGCAACCACATAGCAGAAGGAAGCTTCCTTAAATAAAAAAGAAAAAAATGTTTCCCTCTTTAAAATGTATGTACCTCGGAGTACTCCTGCACTGGATAGCCTCACCTGAGTCTATAGAGTTCAGAGCTCCTCGAGATGGTAACACAGGTACTGAAGCTGTAACCTGCTGTACCCCAGAGTCCCCTCCCAACATTTCAGCTGCCCCTATAGTAGTTCACTTTTCCATGGCTTAGCAGAAATTTTACAACTAGAAATTGATTCCTCTCTAAATTGCTGATTTGCCTTTACTGACTGGCCCTTCAGTTTTTCTACTGAACTGGAACTGAAAACTTGGGAGGAAAAAAAGCAAAACAAATGAAACCTGCTCATTATCAGGAACCCCCCCCCCGCCCCCCGCCAAGAACTTAAATGATAACCAATGCATTAAAGAACTGTTGTGTATTAATTTTTAAATAATATTTAAAACGGATCCTGGCAGCAAGAGTTACAAATGAGTTCTATTTTTAAAAAAGAGTTAGGGTTCAATTTGCATGCATTATGCTGGCTATTGTGAATAATTTTACCCCATGTGTGTGGCAGCAGAGCCCCCACCTCTACCCCCCAATGGACAAGATGCCACTTCAAGTCAGATCTAAAAGAGGGCTGGTTTGGGGTTAGAAATTGCTGTACCCATCTCCCAATTTTGAATAAAACAATACCAGCAATCTTCCTCTTTCTCCACAGCCCTAATTTATTGTTAAATAAATTCAACAATAGCTCAATCATTGGAGAACAGGACAGTATGTGATGCCCTAAACCACTTCTATGTTTATTATCTTTGCCAGCAACATGAGTAGTGGTGTCTATCAGTGCCTCCTGCAAATCTGCAGCAACGTGATGCAAAACAGCGTTTTTAAAGAAATTCTCTTTTGGAATGCAAATGATCCTTCCTGCAATTTTGAATATTTTAGCCAGCATGTACCATACAGTAGTTCTGGAATCACTGGCATCTGTCATGCTGTCAAAACTGAGTCAAATGCATTGTAATCCTGGAGAACGATAACCTTAAACGGCAATGCAACGTTAAAATGCATCCTAAAAAAAAAAAATCCCTATAATTGCGATGAACATTGGAAACCGGCAGTCCTTCTGCAGGGAAATAACAGTCTGCTCTACCAATCTTTCCCCTCCCCCCGAAACTCATGCAACTAATGATGACCTCCCGAAGTGCAGAATTTAAATGTTCCAGCATTCATCTGAGGATGAAGGAGAAAAAAAAAAAAATACACAGAAAACCATGAAACAAGTTGTAAACTGCACAAACGCAAGGAGAGAGAGAGAACTGCAGCGGATTCAGGAGCGATTGCAGAATGAGGAGCAACAGAAAGGAAACAGGGAAGAAAGAAAAGGGGGGAGAAAAAGCCTTAAGCATTAAAGAGTAAGAAGTGAAAAACATTTACCAGCGGCTCGGTCAGTAGCTTCGCTCCCTGACACCATCTACATAGAGAGATAACTTAGCCTAGAGTCTTCGGTCCCAGCTCGCTCTGGAGCAAAATTCCTTCACTTCGAGGGGGCAACACACACCCTCAAGAAAGAAAGAGAGAGGGAAAGAAGGGGGAAAAAATAATCCCAAAGACCAAGACAGGCTTTCCCCCTCCTCCCTCTTACCCGCCCCCCGGACTCCCCAAACGGTGCTCGCTTCTGCACAGTTCTGCCGGCTGTGCCGCTGAGCTGCTGCCGCCGCTGCCGGTGTTGCCGCGGCTGCTGCTGCTGCTACTGCTGCTGCTGCTGCTGCTACTTCGGAAACGATTAGGAGGAGGACGCCCAAGCACGACCTGAGCCTGCGAGCCACCCAGGACCAATGTGCAACCTGCTCTGGAATCAAACCCATAACACACGCACGCACACCCAGTGGCTCCTGCACGCGAGCCCTCGCGCGCACACACGCACCCGCCCGCGCGCCGCACAGATACACACGCGCGCACACACATGCACACACGCGCGCGCGCACACACATGCACACACGCGCGCGCGCACACACATACATACACACACATACACACACACACAGCGCCGCGCGCCGCCCGCCCGCCCGCCCGCCCGCGCGGTCCCTGAATGGGGAGTCCGAGCCAATCCCCGGGCCCTGAGCGCGCGCACCGGCCCAGGCCGCCCGGGCTGGGTGGCGGCGCCGGGGCTGCAGCTGCTGTGGCTGCGGGATACAGAGCCAGGGAGGGGCGCTGGGGGGACACGTGCACCCCTTTGTCTGCAGAGAGAACCCCAGTCAGGCGTTTCCAAGACCAGACACTGAACGCGCAAACCCCGGGCGGCGCAGAGTTCAGTTTGGCTTTGGGGGTGGCCCGGAGAGGGCTTGGTTCCCTGGCTGCACGCACCGAGGGTTCAGCTCTGAGAAACCCGACGCGTCGCAGCTGCACCCGGGTCTCTGCACGCAGGGGCACACCGCAAGCCGACGCGTCCTGCGGACGACCCGAGCCTGCCCCGGCTCTCGCGAGCATGCCCAGTGCACGGCTCAACCCAGATCGCTCCTTCCAGGGTTAGGAACGTAGAGAGGGGCAGAGAGGAGCTCCGGAGCTTCCAGAGAGAAGGGTTCCAGAGTTGTTGGCCGCCCAACCTAGACTGCCTGGTGTCCCTGAACCTGCACCCGGGGGAGGGCGTGGTGATGGGGAAGCTAGGCTT
Organism: Galagoides demidoff; assembly: GCA_963574575.1. Lineage (NCBI taxonomy): Eukaryota > Metazoa > Chordata > Mammalia > Primates > Galagidae > Galagoides > Galagoides demidoff. The sequence goes on from CAUYQV010088431.1 coordinate 112,526, forward strand.
CCAGATCTTAGGGAGAAGTTGCTTTTCTTTTCTTTCTTTCTTTTTTTCTATAAAGGGAATTCCAAAAGGCAGCAATTCTCCGCCAGGAAGGGCTGATTCAGTTACAGGGCAATTAACAGAAACCCCAGCAGGCCCTGGCAGCTGTAACAGTAAGCACTAAACATGCATTGCATGCTTACCATGTGTAGGCTCTGGGGTGTGTGATGCCCATGAATTATCTGATTTCATCCCGTCCAAACACTACAGTATCAATCCTGGAAGGAAACTGAGGCCCCAGGATATGTTACCAACTGCCAGTCGAGGATAACAAACGCATCTGCGGATCTAAATTCTGTAGTCTAACTAGAGATAGCACGCAGCGCACTGATGAACCCTCAGCATAGGCAACAAGGTAAAGGTCTGGGGTCCGGATGTTGACATCTTCAAGCTGTGTACGTGGCTGTCTTCAGCAGCCTACAAACCTTGAAAGACTGCATGCCTGAAATTTGCCAGTGTCACATAGCGCTGGTAACAATATTCACCCCTGGACTACACATTCTGTTCCCACTTTGCATTTCCTGCCTTGCTCTTTATAGTAACCCTGTGAAGAAGCTATCTTTACCCCCATTCTGCACGTGAGGAAGCTGAGACCCGCCTGCGGTGTCACTTTCCCCAGGGACAGGACCTGAAGGCAGGCATGGTTTGTCTACTCCAAGATCCATACTGTTTTTACTAACATATGCGTCTTCCTTAATGGCACCCTGAATAAAGCCACAAAACAAGGGCTTGGCAGTCACTTTTGGTTCAGACAACACTGATTCACTAACAGTCACTCATCCAACAATATGTATTGAGCATTAAGTTCCTTTAAGTCACTGTCTTCCAGGTGACAAAAAGTGACAAATACAGTATCCCTATACTTTTTTGGGCTATTCTAGCAAGAAGAGAGTGATCATATGCTTATGACGCTAATGAGGAACATTCACCGAGAGCTCCCTAGGAACTCATTCCCTCCCCTATTCATCAGCCAGCAAACTCCTGTTTATCTTCCCTCTCTCTGTTCCAGCATCAGCCTCTTCAGGGAAGCCACCTGTGATCTCTCTGGCTGGGTCACATTGTCATATTTTAGTTCTTTCAGGGAATCGTGTAACTTTTCTTTTTAAAACTTGTTGCAGCTGCAATTGTCCATTTGTGTTGACATTTAGTTGTTGTATGTCTCCCTGACACACATAAACCCTCCAGACTATAAACGCCGTGGGGGCAGGAACGTTCCTCTGTCTAGTTTTCATTTGTCCTCTGGTACATGGTAGATGTTAAACTCATTTTTTCTTTATCTCTCTGTCCATTACAAACACACACACACATGCCCATACTACTCTTAGAATAGGAATAATATTTCTTAGAGGAAGAACAGCTTTTATTCCCATTTCACAGATGAGTAAGATGAGGCTGAAAGAGGTTCAATAGCTCAAGATCACCTATCTGGGTTAGTGGCAGGAAGGACTCTAACTCTGGCTGTCTGGTGCTAATGTCCACAGGACCAACCTCTCTCATGTTGCTCAGCAGCCAACCAGACGACATCAAGGGAGACCCTGGAAAATGAGTAGACAGATGCTGTAGACAGCATGACAGGGAATATAAAGATTGATAATTCAGTGCAATAGGAAATTGAAAGGTTTACTGTAGGATAATAGTAATCTACTTTTGAGCACTCACCTGTGCCAGGCGCCATAGCAGTAATTACGCTGGCTAAGTGCTATTCTTTTCATCTTACAATTGATGCAACTGAGATTTCCCAACAAACCCAAACCCACTAGGCTATACACTCCAGAGGGGAAGTGATATGTTTACTTCTATTTTCCTATTATCTGATAGCAGCTAACCTTGCTCTCTGTCTCTCTCTCTCGAGCCTTCTCTTTCTTTCTTCCTCTCCGTCTCTCTGTATCTCTCTGCCTCTCTGTCTCTGTCTCTGTCTTTCTCTCTCTCTCTCTCTCATACACACACACACACACACACACACACGCAACTTGCCCAAGGTCTTACAGCTAGTAAGTAGGAGAGCAGGGATTTGAACCTATGTCTGTCTGACTCCAGAGTTTCAGCTAAGGGAGGTGGAGGCCAGTGTGGTGTTGGCAGCTGCCTAGTCTTGATGGTGCCTGAGGATATATCTGTGTCTACCAAGAGGGAGAACCACGTTAGTGCATTTTCTCTTTCATTAAATCTTTAAAGAAATTTGATATTCAGAGATTTATTTTACCAAGGTCAAAGCCAGTGTCATAATGCAGAACTATGTTTTAAATCCAGACCTCTTTTACGGCAGATGTGTGGTATAAGATGTCACCAGTGGCACAGAGACTATCCCAGATCTTCAGAGGTTCCCGGCAAGGGAGACCAGGGGAGTCCTTACTCAGAGAGGAAATGCTGCCAGGAACAAAGCAAATCTTCTGTCCCACCCTTCCCACCTGTTACCACTCCTAGAGGGTCCACTTTGTTCAGGCCCCTGTTTTCTTTGCCTTTTCAGGCCTTACCTTGAACCCAATGCCTCCCTGCTCATTGTCAGCAGCAGCGGTGGCTACAAACCACGGGAAAGTGAAAACTGCATTTTGTATAGCTCTGCTTCTAGCAGACTGCTGGGCATGCTCAGTGACAAGGGGAAGCTTTGATTATAAATAGGAAGCTTTTGTTAAACACCTTTCCATTTTGGAGTATTACTTCGTAACAGGATCAGTGTGGAGCCCTTTGCAGAGATTCCTAGCCTAGACCAATCAGGTCTGGAAGGATGAGATGCTGAGATAGAGGAAAAAAATATCTCAATCCTTTGCATTCTCTGCCCTATCGCCAGCATTTCATCTGCCTCTTCTGTCCTCTCTGTAGGTGTACACAAAGAGCATCCACAAATTGTATCCGTTCTATTTACACACCTCGCAGCTGTAGACATATGCATCCAGCTATAAATACATAGCAGCCCTTGAGTGTGGATGCGTCTCTTGCAATTGTTTGGCTATTAACTTGCTCTATACTGAAATGATACGAATAAAGTGGGGTTACTAAGAAAAGGTTAAACATTAGCCCCCTTTTCTCCCTACCTCAGAATAAATTTATCCCCCAGAGAATGGTTCGGGCAGAAGAAAGTTCTCCAGGATTTTTGAGAACCCCTTCCTGTGTATGTATTAAGCTGATTTTTCTCAGACGGGCAGCAGAATTTTTAACTCATGATGAGAATTACCCATTAAGAAAGCCATGAAGGGCAACCTTCAAGGAAAACTTGGCAGAGAACTTGAAGTGTGAGTTGACATTCTACTGGGGCACCCGGGACATGAACTTTTAAGCTTTTTGAGATGTCACGTAACATTTCTGATGCTGAGCACTTTAATATAGATTGTCACAGTTATTCTTCATAGCAGCTGTCTGAGGTGGGTACAGTCACAGGCTCCATTTTGTAGATGAAGCAGCGAGGCTTCAAAAGAGCAAACCATTTATACCCAAGTCATACAACCAGAAGTACCCAAGCTGGGTTTCAAATCAAAGTCTGTCTGATGCCAAAATCTGTATGGTGAATTCTGCATTCTGCCGCCTCTAATTTCTGACATCCCTTTGCATGTGGTGCAGATGGGGGGAGGAGAGATGGGGATGGCTCAGCTGTACGTGAAGAGCACAATACTTCACGTATAGTAATATCACTATGCTCCGAGAATGCTTAAACTCAGTTTGGATACCTGTCTAAAGAAGTATTATTTGGTTTATTTGGCAAATTAGTAAACTGATATGCGTGCAGCTTAGAGAGTGAAACCAAACTAAACCAATATCACTAGAGCAAAGGCTGTTGAGCCCCCAGTGATAAGTATTCATTTCCTTTTGCTTTTAAATAGCACTGCAGTATAACTGCTAGATGTTTCCCAGGTAATTCGCTTTCAGTAGACATGTTGTCAATTTCTTAGACTCTGTACAGCTGCAGTTCCCAGTTCCTGGGTCAAGGAGTTGGACCAGTCCACAGACTATTAGGAACCAGGCCACATAGCAGGGGTTGAGTACAAGTGAGCTTTATCGGTATTTACAGCCTCTCCCTATCACTCAGATCAATGCCTGAGCTCTGCCTCCTGTCAGATAAGCAGAGGCATTAGATTCTCGTAGAAGGGGAGGCCGCATGGTGAACTGTGTGTGTGAGGGACCTAGGTTGTATGCTATGCTCCTTATCAGAACCTAGTGCCTAATGATCTGAGGTGGAGATGTCATGCACTTGGATCATCCATCATCCCCAAACTATCCTGTCCCTACCCCTGTCTGTGGGAAAATTATCTTTCACAAAACTGGTCCTGGGAGCCAAAAAGGTTGGGGACCACTGCTTTACAGGGTATGTGTATTGGACGATTTTCACTATCATCGTGATGGGAAATGTAGAAGTATAATAGAAATAAACAGAGTCTTTTTGTAAATCACTGCTGTTCTCCATGTGTATATCCAGTGTCTTAAACATCCTTCAGAAGATTTAGTTGACGTTATGATTTTCTGATTTGAACAGAGGTCAGGGAAAAATCCTTCCTTCCAGATGGATCCCAAGCAGCCAGATAAATCTGATGCCACGTAGTTCACCCTGTGGCAGCCTTTGCACATTTGTATAGAAAGGATCAACAATGAGATCTTGTTTCTGTAACTTAAGGGTGGAAGTGTTATATGAAAAGTGTTCATCTCTTCAAGGACCAGTCAGATAAACATATTGTAGTCTGAGAAGATCACGCAGATGCAATAGTACAGGTTGAGCATCACAATCCCCCAAATTTCAAAGCCAAAATGCCCCCAAATCCACAACTTGGGTGCCAACGTGACGTGATAAGTGGAAAATTCTACTCTGGACACTTTTGCTTTTTGTTGTTTTATTGTACACAAAATTTGTTTCATGCACAAAATTATTAAAACTATTTTATAAAATTGCCTCAGGCTGCATTTATATAGTCCAAAAAGAGTATACGAAACATAAATGCATTTTGTGTTTAGACGTGTGTACCATCCTTAAGCTATCTCATTATATATATGCAAATATTCCAAAATCTGGAAAAAAAAAAACCTGAAACACTTCTGGTCCCAAGCATTTTGGATAAGGGATACTCAATCTGTATCTGAATTTAAATTCTGAAACCCCCTCATACAGTTTCTTAGCGCCTACATACTTTAATTTTATCTTCTATTTGAATAGGACTGAATTTACAGCCCATGGGGAATTAGAAAACAGGAGGTAAACTGCTATTATTAGAAAATTAATAATAGCATGAAGCAGAAACTGATAACTGGAGAATAAAAAGAAGAAGATACAATTTAAATTTTCCATAAAATATTTGAAACGTTTAATTTAATGTGTGGGTAAGCCTCCCAACACTGCATTCAATAGAATTTCTGGATATCTTCGGATTACAATCTTGTAGAACAGCCAATAACATGAATGGTGTTGCCTCCAAATCCATGCTTCGATTGCAACAGAATGCCAGAAACGTTACACCTGCTTCCTCAGCCTGTCCCTGAAAGCTTTCCATGCTGGGACCCAGGAGTGGCACGTGCTTCTCATCTCCTGAACCAATGGGTTTCAATGCATCTGATCAGCTACTGCTGCCTGGAGAGGATTATGGGGCCGTATCCACACAACAGACATTTCTGAGCAATGAGACTGATCAGTGATGGCTACTGCTGCTGGGGACCTAGTATTCTGCTGCAAAATGTCATGTATTTCCCAAATGTAGCGCCAATCCACACTCTCTAGATTCTATCTTCTTCCATAATCTAAGTCCTAGTCAACACCAGTGATTTTCATCCCACAGTACTTTGTCCACAGTTCTCCCCTCTTCTCTTGCCTCCATCTGGAACAATTCCCCCCTCATCTTTTCCACAAGCCAATTCCTCTTTCTATAGCCCACTCAGGAGCTGTCCTCTCCAAAAAGCCTCCCCTCAATGCACCAGCCAGAAATCCTCCCCCTTTCCCTCTTCTGAAAGTGCTTTTTTTGAAGAGATTCATCATGTCTCCCTTATTTTTAAGTTATTTATGTTCTTGCCTTCTCTCTCCTGCCGGACAACAAACCTCTTGAATGCAATCACCCTGCCTGGATCATCTTTGAATCCATCACTGCGATTCACACAAAGACTTGCACTGAATAAAGTCTATGTTATAGGAATATATATATGAATGAATGGCGGGTGCTCAATATTTGTGGAATTAATGAACATAATATTATTATTACTACTCTCCTGCTGTGTCACAAAGAGATTGAGTTACATTTTGTGGGCTAGAGAATAGGGCTAATGTTGTAAAGGCTCTATGAGTAGCTAGAGCTCTGTGGAGACGGCTGTGAAGTACCAGCTCCCAAGGAGCTCGCAGGGCAGTGGAAGAGACAGACAGTAGATGGGCCAACATAACAGGTGACACCCATGCTAGAGATTGGGCAGGCATTTGTCATCTTGAATTTGCTGGCAGGTCCATAACAAGCTGATGAACACATTCGATTAGGGAAGCTTGCATAATATTTTAATGCCTTTACTGTCAAAGGGCAGGGTCCTAAAAGCACACTTTGTGTTTGTTAGTGTTTACATCTGTGCCTGGGTAGGTATGTGTACATTCACACGCTCATGCGTACAGGATGTGCGTGGTGAAAGGAGTGTACAGAGATCACATCAGAGCTCCTGAAACATCTCCCCCCAAAAGAAACAGACGATTCCCTTAAGATGAAAGAGAAAACGTCCCTGAATAAATAATACCTTTCAAGAGGCTTAATATATTGTAAAGAGCATTTTTACTGATTGGTAAAAATTCTTTTTGATTAATTAATTAGTTAATGTTTTCAAAGCACTTTTGAGATGAAAAACATTTTGCAAGGGCTACATAATTGTTATTTTTCCTCTGTGCCTGGGTTCTCCAGGTTACTAGGCTTGTTTTTCTCTGGGGTTGCTCACTGAGCCACGGCTCCTCACAGAGGCATGGTGTGGAATACTCTTGGAGAATGGAGACAGAGAGCTGGGTGGCTAATGAGCAGGAAATAAGAAGAAAACAACTCTGCAAACACACCTTAAAAGTGTATTTGAAATACACAAGAACATGGAGAGGAGAATCATACAGAAAACTGGTCATGTCGTCTTCTGGGGAATTTCCATTTGCTCCCTAGCAAAGAACCCCAAGTGCCTTGCACGGTGCCTGGATTAACATCGATTTGTTAAGGAATAATAATGACTAGCCTTCACTAAGTGCTGGCTATATTCCGGGTATAGTTCTAGGACTTTGCATATATGAATGAATCTTGTCCTTGAAACCACAGTTTGAGGTTTATTATTATGAACATTTTACAGAGGAAGAAAAAGAGGACTGCAGAGGCCATGTCACACACCCAAGGCCACATACAGCTTGTGAGGGACACCCCCACCCCGTGGTGGTGATGAGAGGAGGGAAAGGGGGGAAGGAGAGGGGAGGTGGAACAAGGAAAGAAGGGAGCGGGGAGGATGGGGGGAACCAAAGATCTTCACTGTCACTGAGTGTTAGAAATTCTACCACACTCTTTCTCTACCACGTCTGATACGAGACTAACAGATTAATATAGAAAGTGAATGAGGCCAACATGTCCTATTGGTGAAGCCGATTCACATGGCAAAGGTGATTTGGCCTCATTTACAAAGTGAAGAGCTATATTTAATCCAGCACCATCTGCAGATCCAGCCCCAAATGATGTGGCACCAGGGTGAGACTGAAGTCCTGGGTTATGAGCTGCAAATCTGACTTTGGTATAAAACAACTGGATATTATTAAAACAAACACACAAAACACTTCGCCAGAGAGTGAAAAGAGCAAGGCTTTGGATGACGGCTTCACACCAGCTCAGTGACGGTTGTCCTTATTACCTAACATGTCTGAGCCTCCATCTTCCTAAGTATAAAATGGGGGCCAAAAGCTTCCTTCCTAGATGTGTTGTGATAATTACTTGTGAAAAAACGTGGAAAGCAACTAGCAATGCTTAGAATACAGTAGCTGCTCTATAAAAAAATAATAGTAATTCTAGTATCCTCTCTTCCTCCTTTCTTTCCTTTCCCTTAAGCTCCTGTGGCTGGCCTGCTAAAGGGAATGTCAACAAATTCCCAAGCACTGGATTCCAGAGAATCCAAAATGGTGAGAGTATGCTGAGTACAGTATGCTGTCAAAGTCCACTATTGGGCTCAGCTGTGTCCCCCTAGACATTAAAACATCACTGAGATGAAATTATCTGTAATCTCCCAACTGGGAAGGCTAATAAGAAGCTCAGAATATGGAGAGCAGGTTCTATCTCAGCGGTTCTCAGCCTGTGGGTCACGGCCCCTTTTTAACAATGAAAATACATTGCAGCATTAGGAAGGTTGAGAACCACTGTTCTATCTGGTACAAAGACAAAGGCCAAAGGTAAGACAGGTGGTCATAATTTCTTGGGCTCTGTGACTGCAGGGTTCTTATTGAAGCAGGTGTCCTTAAGAAAGCACTTTTCAGATAGGAGAACAAAGCTGCAGAATGGACAGACGGATGAAGAAAAGCACATCTCACCCTCTCTATCCACAGGCCGGGTGGTCCCAAGCAAGTCAGATGACCTCCTTCAGCCTCAGTGTTTCCCATCCAGGAAATGGTTACAATACTTCATCTGAGTTGGTGTGAGCAGGCCATGATGTAATCCATGCAAGGGGCTTAGGACAGCATCTAAGTACTAGAGAGTCACCCTGTTCCCCGGCAGCAGTATCAGGAAAGATCTCTCCTGTGGGGGACAACTCTGTTAAAGGGCAGCAAAAGGCTGCGACTCTGCCCTCACTTGTATGTGTTTCCGAGAGGCCTCAGGAACCTCGCCTGCTGTGTTTCCATCACCCACACCACATTCCGAGAGGTGCGGCAGACTGTGAGATGCTCAAATCGGAGACACGGAAAGGGCCAGAATGCAACTTTCTATTTTTCTTTCTTTATTCTTTGCCATGCCTGTGAACAGTTCACAGCCATCAACAAGCATCTTCAGAGAAGTAACAGGTTAGGGCAGGTTAGCGCTCTTCCCAGAAACCTGGGAGGAGGTGAGTTATAATAAGCACACTGTACCCACTCCACCTTCCTGACCTTCCTTCTTTGGTAAAGGAGACAACCTCCACTGCAGGGCTTCCAAAAGCACTCACAAGTGCCCCGTGCTTATGTCACAGTGACTTGGAGGAACAGAATGCCTTTCATAGTGAAATCAAGTTTGAGACATCAGAACTCAGAGTATTTTTGGTTCTTAGATGAAAAGGCCTGTGTCCTTTCCTGCCAGCCCAGATTCCACCAGTCCCATCCCCAACTAGGAACACTTCAAAGATATTCTAATAGGAAAGGTTGCCAAATAATTGTCAGAGAGGATTAGTATTATCAGTCACCAAACTGTGAGCCTTTGGTCTTCTGGCAAGCCAAGTGGATAGCAGAGCCAGCTCCAAAAAGCAGTTTCTGTGGAAAGCAGAGAAGTAGCCCTTATCCTAGGGGAAGGGACTGCAGCAGCATTTAGCACCCTGGAAGAGCAGACCACCTATTCTTAGAACAAACAGAGAGATGTCATAGTGCCTTTACCTTTTTTTTTTTTTAGACAGAATCTCACTTTATCACCCTGTGTAGAGTACTGTAGTGTCACAGCTCACAGCAACCTCCAATTCCTGAGCTTCCATGATTCTTTTGCCTCAGCCTCCTGAGTAGCTGGGACTATAGGCGCCTGCCACAATGCCCAGCTATTTTTTTGTTGCAGTTTGGCCAGGGCCAGGTTCAAACCCACCACCCTTGGTTTCTAGGGCTGGCACCCTCCTCACTGAGCCAAGGCACTGCCCTGCTTTCACTTTTATTCCACGATAAAGGTCAAATTTGCAGGGGCAAAGGCAAGCAATAATCCAAGTAGCTATTAAGGGATTTAGAAGAGGAGTCATAATTACCCCATTCCTTCCCACAACCTCATCCCAAGTGGGTTAAAACCTTTATGGGTAAGTCTAACAGCCCAGGGTATAAGGGAAAAAAGAGAAGAGGTGGACTAGGGCCAGTGATATATCTCAATTCACATTTCAGCTAGAGGGATGGTGGAAAGGAGGCAGCAAGGCCGTGGTTCTAGGCAGGAACTGTGTGTCACTGCATCCCCTGAATGTTAACGCAGATGGTAAGAGACTGCAGCACAAATTGATTTGAAAGCCTAGCAGGGGGGACAGCTGAGAAAGTAAGAGACTACTGGAAAATTCTTGCTGGGAATATTTCCTCACCAAGACTTAAAACTGTATCCAGGAGTTTATTTATTTAAATCCCTTTATCTTAACACCTTCCATGGCTCTCTACTGCCTTTAAAGTGAGATTCAAACCAAACAGTAGGACATGGCTTGACCTCTATCACCTGATAAACCTATAGTCCAATGTGTTTCTCCCCATGTCCCAACCCTGTACCCCACATTTTGACCACACAGACTATGTTTTTGTAAATACATTATGCTCTGTGTCATCGCATGTCCTTCTTCTTTCTTTAAATGCTCTCTCTTTTTCTCTATGTTTGGTGAACTATTTTCTTTAAAAACTTTGCTTAATAGAGTAACATTATCTTGAAATCCTGCCAGATTTCTCCAGAAACAAATTACAATTCTCTTTTCTGTATCCTTTTACCTCATCTTATAGTGTTTATTATTATATTATATTACATATTTTTGCTATTTTAACAATTGTCTTATTCCTATGGGACACAATCCATTATTATTATTTTCCCCAAATGTGAACAGGACATGAATATTCACACTTTCAACATCAGTTCACCTCATCTATTTTATAAAACTGCATTTTGATGTGTATAATACATTCCTGTGTATAATGTGCACCTATGTTTTGGGGGTCCAAACTTTCAGGAAATAATCTTTCATTTAATTTTTTAAGTTGAATTTTTATTTATTTGTAGTTAGGTATTTGTTTTTGTATTCTAAAGGAATTTTAGCATTTTTAAACATATTATGGTACAAGAAAGAGTTGCACTTTTAATGCATAAGCACAAATAAAAGAATTAAAAACATTTATATACATGTGGAATTAGTACTAGCCATACATAATGTGCCTCCTTATTTTTCCTTCAAAAATTTGTGCAAAAAAAGTGCACATTGTACACCACAAAATATAGTTGTAAAGGCTGAGATCATGTGATCATGACTAAATCACACACCACCATCTAGTGGCAACACATATAAATTGCAGTATTAAATTTTAAGACAATGGGTAAACTTTTGAAGAAAAGTTTCAACCTGTAAGCTGGAATTTTACCATAGTGATAACACTAAGAGTTACATTTTCATGATAATTTTGGTAAGATATTCTTATACTGATATTAGCTGATGACTTCATTGATACTTTTAATGTATTTGAGTATTTAGTTTCTCTAATTATTTTCAATTTTAAAAGTTAATTCATATACTTAAAATTGATATAGTTTATTTTGCATAAATTTTATGCATTTCATTTTTTTAAAGTCTGTTTATAATAAAATATCTTTTCATAGAATTTTTGCATTAGTTAATAAATGAACCTATCATATGCAAAACATTGCACTAGACACTGCATTATGGAGAGTTTTCTCACAAGTGAAAAGAATAAAATGTCACTGTGTGTGCCCAGCACTTGTCCAACTAAAAATTTCCATAAATTGCACATTTATAAGCATAAAATGGCCACTCTCCCTTATGACAATGGTCCTTACACTGTAGTTGATATTGACCTGAAAGGATCATAAAGCAAAAATTTTTATTTAATATAGGATCAGGATTAAGAATCTTCTATTGGTAGGACATGTAGAAATAACAAGTACCAAGAATTAATAATAATCCTTCTCAACTGGAATTTGTGGGGTTGTTTGTTTTTTGAGATTGTGTCTCACTCTATTTCTTGGTATAAGGTGCAGTAGCATCATCATGGCTCACAACAACCTCAAACTTCTGAGCTCAAGTGATCCACCTGCCTTAGCCTTCTGGGTAGCTGGAACTACAGACAAGTGCCATCATGTCTGCAAATTTTTGTATATTTTGTAGAGATGAGGTTTTGCTACATTCTTCAGGCTGGTCTCAAATTCCTAGACTTAAGTGAGCTTCCTGCCTTGACCTCTCAAATTGCTAGGATAATAGGCATGAGCCACTGTGCCTGGCCTCTACCAGAATTTTGTATCAAATATAGTAATACCCTAGTCTGTGATTACATAAAATGTTTATGGTATGATAGTTGCTGCTAGACAAACATAAATGTCTGTCTTGAACCATTAGAATTCTCTTCTTAATCCTCCATATAAGTCACCCAATATTGTTGGGGGAAAGTATATGAAAGAAATAACCAAGCAGCTCCACATACACTGGCTGCCACTCAGAGCAAGATGTAGTCTGTATCTCTGTTCGGGCACACAATATAACTCCAAAGTCAAGCTGCTGGAGGAGATAAGAATTTTTGAAAGTAAAACAATATGTTTGGAAGATAAGAACTTGCCTCCTGAATTACACCCTGGTCTGAGTTTCACTCTTTATATATTGGTGAGTTGAGAATTCATGTGGAGGTTTTTATAAAAACCTCCGTATGTCTGGCCTTTCCTCTCCCTAATCTGCTCTGCAAATGAACAGCAGATTGTCATACTGAACCATCACTGCTTGCATCATGTTTACTTGGAAGTTTTTAGACTACCAGCTCTCCACAGAACAAAATTGTAATGGCTTACCTGGGCTCCACTTGGTAGCACCTATTTAACCATGTACTATGCTCCACAGTCCACCTTTTGGCTATAGCTACAATTGCCAGTGACCAAATGCACTCTATAATATTTTATCTCATTTTTTTTCTCTGCTAGTGCTTCCCAACACAAATCATTTGAGGATACAGATTTTTATTCAGGGGGTCTAGGACAGAGCCTGAGATCTCACATTTCTTACAGAACCCTGCAGTGATGCCAAAGTTGCTGGTTCCACGACCACAATTTAAATAGCAAGAATCTATTCCACATCTCAACAAATCCACCTCCATTCTCACCCCCTAATAGTTGTGACCTCTGAAATAGTCACTTATTCTTGAAAAATCGACTCTGAACCTCTCCCCTTCTTAACATTTTCTCTACTCCCTCTAGCTCAGTGGTTTTCAACTTGGCTGCACATTAGAATTACCTGGGGAACTTTTAAAAATCCAGCTGCACAAATGCATGCCAGGTCAATTAAGTCAGAAAAGTCAGAAACTCTGGGGTTGGGACTAAGGTATTAGTTTTTTTTTTTTTTTTTTTTTTAACTCTGCAGGTGATTACAGCCTACAGCCAAGTTTGAGAACTACTGGTTGGGTGGAAGCAATTCTTTTTCGATACCTATAGTTCTTTATTTTTACTTGTGTTATATTTTAATATACTGTCATTTATTCTTGCTTTCCTAAATGTCTTACTTCTCCTGTTAGCATGCATGCATTTTGAGGATAGGATTTTTGCCAGGGAGATTACCTTACTTAACAATTAGGCAAAAGATGTCGGTTAGAGTCCCTGCGTTTAGCTCCTAGATCTGCCATGGACTGGGTTGCTATGGGGTCCTTGGGCTTACTCTTTAAGCTCTCTAGGCCTCAGTTTTCTTCTTTGTAAGTTGGAAATAATAATGGCAGCTGCATCACAAGGTGTTTTTAATAATGGAGATGAAGCCCACGAAGCACTGAGTGCTGGCTCACAGCGCCTACTCAACAAATGCTAGCCATTATTATTATTAATTAGCCTTCTTTGTAGGTCTCACATTGCATAACATAGCAGTAAGCAGTCAATAATCATTTGCTGGATGAATAAGTCAATAAATGATGGAGAATAAATCATATTTAATTGCTCTAAAATAAACTCAGAGCAGTCAGCCTTCTACTGAAAAATTCAAGTTAATGAACGTTAACTATTTACAAGTGCTCGTAAGTATCTTTGTGGCCATTAGCCTAGCCCAGCAAATTCGCATCTGAGAAAAGATGGATGGTCTCCTCACCATAGAAGAGATCGGATAATAATGACCTTGTGTCCATGAATGGTTTTTAAAACATCCTCAGTGGCATGGGCCCACTGAAATTTACTAAAGCCACTGGCATAAATGTAAAAGGTTATATTGAAACAAATTTTCAGTAGGATACCTCTCAAATCCAGCCCATACCCCAGCAAGCACTGAACTTTAGGTGAGTGTCTGTCTTTTAGTAACGAACGGTGCCTCATCCTCCATTGCAGGGATATTGTCTTGGCCACCAGAAGTGTAAACAGTCAGGTCTCTAATCATTCCTCTGCCAACAGCGTATTTCATTCCCATTGAAGAGTGAAGCAGGTAGGTGACTGAAGACGGCGAGACATAATACATAATGTGATGGAACGAGTGAAGTCTGCCCATTACCAGTGTGAACAGAGCCCTTTTGTTGGAATCCATCCTGGTGGAATGAATAGCCTCTGTTATGTTTATTGATTACACCCTAAGTATTGAGATAGAGGTGGCTGGAGCTGCCCAGAAAAATAGTCGGATGCCATTGTGTGCCTTTCATTTTGGCAAGGCCAGATAATCAGTCAGAAATTCACTTTTAAACTCTAAACAAAATGTTCGATAGTCTTACATCCCACAAGAATAAAATCAAGCAGAAAAAGAAATGTCTTAAGTCGCTTGTGTCTGAACACTTTTCACTAACTCTGTGGCTGCCGTCCCCGTCCACGGCGTCATCGACCTTTGCCTGAAGAGCTGCTACAAGGCTCCCTCGCCCCCACTATCTTCCCACACAGTCAATATCTTAAAAATTCCATCTGATCAGCACTGCCCCACTTTAAAGCCTCCAGTGACTTCCTATTGTACTCTGAATAAAATCCAGACTCCTCCATGGTCTTACAAGCTCTCGCAGGGTCCGGTCTTGCCTAATCGTTCGACCTCCTCCCAGGTGGCAGGGATCACCCCAGTGAGGTCTGCAGGCTGCTGCTGCTCCTGACAAGGTCAAACTCATTCCTCTTTACCTATTCTCTCTCTTTTCCACTTGCCTGGAGTTCTCCTTCCCTGAATTCTACAGACCTTCCCCTTCATTCAGTCTTTCCAGAGAGATGCTCACTATCCCATTTCTCTCCTTTATGTTTTTCATAGCAGTTATAGCCACCTTCAAGTATTTTATTGCTTTATTTATCTATTCATATATGTCCTTTTTCACAGGAAATTTTTTTCACCATTAAAAACTTTAGCCTCAAGTAACACTTAACATGCTACTCTGTAGGGGTTTAACACTACATGGCTTTAATAAATGAATGAAATTAGCAACTTGTTTACCTTCATTAAAAATTATTTTTGCACACATCCTTCAGTGATATCAGTATTTTGATTCCGACTATTACCTTTTCCCTTTCAATTAAAAAAATAAACATTTTTTTATGGACACAAATGGAAATGATTTTTCCCTTAGTGGCACTGGCAAATTATATGTTTTATTTTGGAGATGTTTAAAAATACTGCAATTTGTTGAAGAAAACAAAGAGATGGTCTTCCTAGTTATCTGTCCTTATTACACATTAGGATATGTCTGAACAGAATCATCTGTGGTCTTTTGTGACTGGCCTTTTTGTCATTGGGCTGGTGTTTTCAATGTTCATTCCTATGTAGAATGAAGTAAGTATTTCATTTCCTTTTATTGCAGAATTACATTCCATTGAATGGTTATACCGCATTTTATTTATCCATTCACCAGTTGATGGGCATTTGGGTTGTTTATACATTTGGGTATTGTGAATCACACTGGTATGAACATGTATGTGCAAGTTTTTGTGTGGGTGTATGTTTTTGTTTATCTTGGGTATAGACCTAGGAATGGAATTGCTGGGTCATCTGGTAACTCTAGCTTTAACTCTGAGAAACTGATTGGAGAACTGTTTTCTAAAGTGACTGCACTATGTCAGCTTTCCAAGACCAGCTTTCCAAATATTAGTGTATATTTCCACATCCTTATTAACATGGGTCATTGTCTATCTTTTTTATTATGTCCATCTCTTAAGTGTGAGGTGGTTTCTCATTGTGACCTTGATTTGCATTTCCCTAATAAATAATGATGTTTAGCATCTTTTAATGTGTTTCTGATCCCTTTGTACATATTCTTTGGAGAAATATCTATCCTGATCATTTGCCTATTCTTTAATTGATTTATTTTGTATTGTTAAGTTGTTAGCGTTTTTGATAATATCCTGTGTACAGGTCATCTGATCTATAACTTACAAACATGTCTCCTATTCTTTGGGTTATTTTTTTTCACTTTCCTGATGGTACCATTTGAAGTGCAAATTTTAAAAAATTACGATGTCTGATTGCCTGACCCCAAATCAGAAGGATTTACTCCTGTTTTATTTCTGTATTTTTATAGTTTTAACTCTTATATTCAGGCCTATGATTCATTTTTGGTTACTTTTTGTACATATATATATATATATATATATATATATGAGTAGGGATCCAATTTTATTCTAGGCATATGAATATCCAGTTACTCTAGCACCATTTGTCTAAAAGATCATTCTTTCTCCCATTAAATTGTCTTGCCACCTGTTTAGAAAACCAAATGGCTATAAACATATGGGCTTATTCCTGGAATTTTAATTCTATTCTATTGATCTATATGTCTATCCTCATGCTGGTACTATACTGTCTTGAGAATTGGAGTTTTGTAGTAAGTTTCAAAATCAGAGCACATGAGTTCTTCATCTGTGTTCTTTTACAAAATAATTTTGTATATATATTCTTGGTCCCTTGTATTTCCAAAGGAAGTTTTGGACCTGATTGTCAATTTTTGCAGGAAAAAAATAAAACAACCAGAATATTGATAGAGATAGTGTTGAGTCTGTAGATCAATTTGAGGAATACTGCTGTCTTAACAATATTAATTCTTCTGATCCATGATCATTGGATGTCTTTCCATTTACTTAGTTCTTCTTAATTTCAATGTTATTTTGTAGTTTTCAGTGTACATATTTTACACTCCACTTGATACAACCATTCCTAATTATTTTATTTTTTGATGCTTTTAGAAATAGAATTGTTTTCTTAATTTCACTTTTTATAGATATAGATGAAATTTAATACATCACAAATAAGTGATTTAGAAAATTGTCTTTAAAGAAAATGACACATAGCTGATTTTTTGCAAATATGCATAATGTCAATGATGTTTATTTATTTATTTATTTATTTTTTGGCCAGGGCTGGGTTTGAACCCACCACCTCCGGCATATGGGGCCAGAGGCACCCTACTCCTTTGAGCCACAGACACCATCCTCAATGATGTTCATTTTTAACACCTACTATTATACTCTTGTTGCTGAAGAAAATTAGGCAACATCAATAACTGAGCTAGAAGTTAAGAAAGTTTCTCTCATGGGCAGTACAACGCCAGATGTTTAAAGATAACGCTAAAAGTGATGATGGTTAAACTCTCTTCTCTTTTTATTTTAGGCTGCATCTATCACTGGGAAAAATATTCATATATTAAGTTGAGACACATACAATTTTTCTGACAGGATTTCTGAATTAGAGTGGAAATGGTTTTTTTTAAAAAAAATCGGAGCAAATCATATAGAAAACATAAAATTAAATCTATGGGTCAAAGTATAAATCAAGTCAATGGGCGCCATATTTTGTAGGAGAAGGCAGTTCTTATTTTGTTATGTGGAGTGATGTAATTTATTATGAGAGTTGTGTTTAATGATACTGTTGCCCCAGTGATATATTTCACATGTGCTATATTCCACCTACTGAAGCATTTTCCTCTTCTAGCTTTAAAGTATTAGAGCAACCAATTCCAAGTTCTCTCTAGCTTTAATTGGTAATTTAGCTTTAATACTTTTAAACATGTGAATAAAAATACTGCTGCAAATAAGGCTTCTAGCAGTGGTCTGACCTCTCTGGTCTTTGCTTTTACACCTTTACTTTTTTCTAAAATTATGGAAGATGAGGCAGGTGCATTAGTGACATACAGCTGTGTTATTTCTTGAAACAGCTGGTGCCAGCTTGTCAAAAGAAAAGCTCTCCTTTCCAAATACTGCAAGCCCTGTGTAAGTAGACATAATGTAAGCTATGTACCCACAGTTATTGATTCTGCTCATTGACAGCTGAGGTGTTTAATATATCCATCCTCTTTGTAATGCCATTTTAAAACTCTTTGAGGATTAGGAAGGCGGTTTTCTCAGAGGTATTCTTCAGAGTGCAAAGGCCAACTAGCCCTGTAGTTGTGAGGGCTCTGACAGAAACCTAAGTGAGGAAAATGGAGCTGAGAGGCAAGCAGATATGTTCTAACCTGCCACAAATAATGATTTTTAAAAAGCCCCAGAAGAATGCGCTTTGCTGCTTTACATAATGCTATAATGCATTAACTCATGTACTATGACTGGCGAAAGTTTATTTATTCATTTATTTCTGCCTCAGGCAAATACTGGATAAATGCTTACAATAGCAGGTTAGCAGGTGTTTCAGCTACAGCCATTAGTAAGTACCTCCTTGATGTACAGTAACTGTTTGATTACTTTCCTGGTTCTAGCCCATGTGGAAATTGTCAAAGCTTTCGTGATTTGCAGAAAATAATAAAAAAAAAAGATCAAGATTCAATAAAGGATTTGGTATATTCATGCTTGGATAATCAGCTCACAATAAATATGTCATATGCATAGTATTCCTCATCTATACATCAAGAAATTCTTACTCATTTTTACCATCCACTTTTCCTTTCAATTATTTATTATTTGGAAAAACACTCCAGGATGGTGTTCAGCTGTACCACTGTACCCTATGCTAATAAATTTTAGATACTTCTTCAGCAGTTCACTTTTATTATTTTGTGTAAAGTACCTTCTGGCTACTGAGAACATCTATGGGCTTCCATCTCTCCATGAAACATCGTCCTGTGTGCTTAGCAGCTCACTGAACTGAACGGATGTAAATGAGGCTTGAAATGTTAAACACAACTTGTAATATCAAAGATTTTCATATCAAATAATTTTGTTCCTAGAGAATCTTAGGGAGATTAAGAATGCACGTGGTGTCTAAAATGTCCACCAGTTACATGAAATATCCCAGCAGTAGATGGATAATTACCAGCTCACACTAGGAATACAAAAAAAAGCCAGCATTTTATCCTGTTCGTGTAAACAGACTGGGGAGTTTTTCTGGGAATTAGGTCCATATAAAATTTACTGAATACAGAACCAAAAATAACTGTAGACATCTGCCTGATAGAGGCTTTTACCAACAGGCCGTGAGGTAGTATTTTCCTTACAACTACAGTTGCAACAATTTTCTAAGCCCAGCTGAGAAGCGAAATGTGTAAGGCTGAGCTTTCAAACTAGCCGCTGTCAACTTATCTCAAACCCCTATGAAACAAGTTTTTCATAAACTGTAATACCAAACTGATTTTCAGGGTGTGTTTATACTGCTGTTTTGGGCACAGTGTGAAGAATTCCTTACTCCGGGTACTGGGGGAGATCGTGAGGTCATATGTCATCCAAGCTGACTTGAAATAAAAGTTTCCTAAACCAAGTCCCTGGGGTTTTCTGGTTTGTGAAAGTCAAACGGGAATAACACACCTGAAAGTCACTGCCCAAGAGGCGCTGCTGGTGCCAGATAGACCATGTTGGGTGAAGGCACAGAAGAGGGATGTCTAGCCGCCCGCAAAGCATAGAGCAACGGTCCTCAACTGGGGGGGACATTTGGCAACATCTGAAGACATTTCCGCTTCTCGCTACTGAGGGATGAGGTGGGCGGTGCTGCCGGCATCCAGCGGGTAGAAACCAAGGACGCCGCTGCTGACCCTCGGACAATCCCAGGACACTAAAGAATTTTCCAGCCCCAGTGTCAACACTGCTGAGTTTTGAGGAGCTGCGGTAGAAAATATCGTGGCAACTACCTTGATGACTCAGAATGAGTAGAGATTTAGGTCCACAATGTCCAAATAATTGCCTTACACTCTTCACTTGGCTGTGCCAAGGGAGGGCTGGTCTGAGACCACAAATAAAGCTGCCTCTACTTGAGTTAATCAGTATAAACATCCAAAGGCTATGGAGGTTTCTTCGGAGAGCAGGGCGAGATCAGCCAATCAATTGTATCTGGTTTTAATCCATCACGAGAGGCAATCTATCCCCCGGGATCCGACAGCGAGAGGCGACGGTCCCGAGGACTAACGTTACCGCTGGCAACATGCTGATTCATTGACGCTGTAACCTCATTCCTGCAAGTACCATTATTTAGTTAAGGTTTATAAAGTGTTGTGAGGGTAGAAAATGCTATATAAATGCTAAGTGTCATTATTATTGTTATCATCTTCGGAGGAACTGCTCGTGTGAGTGATGTTATACAAAAACACACACGGAGACATCACTTCAGACCCATTTGTAGTTTGGAGGAGAGGTTCCCATGATGAGTGATTCACATTGTGCCATCTCCTTTGCACTCTGAGTTAAAACAAATTAAATAAAGCTTAATTAGAGAGTGTTTTATGCACTACAAAAATGCGGCTGATTGATATTCTGAGTAAATACAGGTTAGTTACTGGGAGAAAGAATACTGAAAAGATTCCAGAATTATCAAATCAAGGCTGAATTTCCATGACATTTCAACGTATGGATGAAGGAGATAAAAAAATCCTCCTTAAATGTAAATATTAATTAATTAAAATATTTCAATTATTTTCAATTGTCTCTTTTTTGATATTATATGGAAAACATATTATATTTTAACATTTTCCCACTCTAGTATTTTCACGTTACTAAAATTTCTTTTTCATTGTACAGAGAAGAGTCTCTTAAAACACTGTGAAATAATATACATAAGCAAAAAAAAAATCTTTTTAGGAAGGCCTGGTTAGGTGTTAATCATAGAGTGATTGCTTAAAACCTAACTGGATGTACTTGTAAATTATTTTAGATTTAATTTCGTGGTGGTAGTTACTTTCTAATTTGGCAAGCCTTTCTTAGGAGTTTGTTTCAGGTAGAAGCTGTCAAACTGTCAATGGGAGCACAGTGACATTTTGACGGTCATGCCTAAGGCAGTGTGGAAAATCCCGATGCAATGTGGTCCCACTAATGACTCGAACGTTATGAGAACACAGGTAAACACGGTTTGTGCTCCCATGTGTACACTGATTGTGTCATTCTGTTAGTCTCTTTCATTTTTATAGAAATCTACAGGAAAACCAGGTTTATCCATTTAATAAATTTCTGCCACTTTTTGTTCACCTCTCCTTCAACTCTTGCCCACTTCTTCATAACTACCAGTACGTAAGATATCTTTGACACTGCCAGTGCCAACGAGATTTAAATTGGGGATTTATAGCAGAAGCAAATTAATTTCTAAAAGGAAAAAGAAAGAAAACATCTTTGATGTAAGCACTAAACTCAGCGTGGTTTTATTCTTGCATTTATATACATGCTAATTTTTCTACCCAGAGCCCAAGATATATCCTGGTGCTTAGTATCTGCCTCTTCCCATTTTCTGTGCTAGGTTACCCAACAAGCTGAGAAAATATTACTTAGGGCAACAGGATCATGGCAGAGGATGCTATCTAAGCAAAAAAAAAAAAAAAGAGAAAAAGGAGAGAGAAGGCAGTTCTGAGGAGCTGATCTGCAATTTTTCCATTGTCAAAGCTGGAAAACTATTTTCATTTCCACCTCCTTGTAAATTTTGTGTTTAGGTGTAGTTTGCTCTTATTTTGAATTATGTATATCTGTTGGCAACACAGTCATTCCTTGGTTAGAACCTCTCAGGTCTTAATCTGTCTCTGCCTTTATCCTCCAACATTCAAACTTGGCCAAGGGAAAAGGAAAGGCCCAGTGACAAATAAGGTATGGAGATTTAAAACTGTGAGGAAGATCAAGGAAGAAGAGCTGCAAACAGAATAAACTACCTTTACGTGTCCCATTATTTTGTATGTGATCAAACAAACATTTTTTAGTAGTCCTTGGAGGGGGCCTCCATTTTTCCCAGAGAGAAGATCCATGAAGAAATGTTTGGGACAAGTGTGACCATGTACAGTGCTCGACCTGTAGTGGAGATATCCTCAAATTTCTACTTATATTTCAATTTATTCATTTAGTTACACATACCTATTCAAGATTAGCTATGTGGAAGCACTTTAATAGGATGTAATGCATGTACTATACCATTCATTTATGTGAAGTATACAATTTAACTGTGGCACATGCTGAGGGTCAAAGCGCAACCCATACCCTTTAGCTATCACCACTATTTCTCCACCACCTCCCTCCACCCCAGGCAACTACCGAACTACTTCCTATCTCCCTGTTTTCCCTGTTCTAGACATTCCATATAAATGAAATCATATAACACACGGTCTTTTGTAACTGAGCAAGATGTTTTTAAGTTCATGTCTGTTGTAGCTCATATCACTGCTCCATCACTTTTTATGTCCACATAATATTTCATTGTATGGCTCCACCACATTTTAATTACAATTTAGTTAATAGGCATTTGAGTCATGTCCACCTTTTGGCTACTGTGTATAAGCATTCATGGACAGTTTTTGTTTGGACATAAAGTATTAATTTATGATGTGGGGGGAATATTCTCACTGAAAACTTTATCCTGCTCCCCAAGAGCTCTTTTATATGATATTTGAACACATTGTTCATTTACTTAGTCACCTGGAAAGTTCGTATATATGGCCTCTAGGATATAACCACTATACTGCTGATGAAAGGAACTTTTCAAGGTTTATTTATAGTTGTTATTCAACACTTAACCAGTGTGAGGTCAGACCACAAAAATCCTAACTAGTTTTACAGCAGTGTGTGCGTGTGTGTGTCTTGTATTTTTCGAGTTCCTTCAGTTGATTTCTGCAAGAATCCAAAAGTTGCTTTGATTGAGAGCATCTCTGGATAGTGTGTTTTCCTATTACTTTTTTGCACATGCTGTTTCTTTAGCTGGGATGCTGGTTCCCCATGTAATCATGTGGCTGGATCCCTTAGTCACTGAATTATCATTTTATTTTAGAGAGGTCATCATAGCAAAAATTGTAACCCAACTTTTCTTTTTTTTGAAAAATATCTCTGTTTCTGCTTTATTTTTCTCATTAGCACTTACAATCATCTAACATTTATATGTTTTCTCTTCTGTTTTGTTTTATTGTTCATCTCTTCCACTAGATTTTAAGCTTGATGAGATCAGAGATGTCTGTATTGTGCTCATGGCTGAAACACAGAGCCTACCACCGTGCCTTGTATTTAATAGGCACTCAATATTTGCTGGATGAATAAAATTGTTGTGGAGTGAATTAGCCTACTGCTCAAAAATAAAGTAATTTGTAGCGAATCAAATGTGTCAACTCCGTCTTTGATAATGACTATATGGGGGGGGGTTAATACTCTTTATAATTTAGCACAAATATTAGCTATAAAACTATGTCATCTTATTTAACCTTTTATTATTGTAAAATATTAAACTGTGGAGATCAAAATAAAAATGTACAGTTCAATAATTTATCACAAACTAAACACCCATGCATTTACACACTGGGTGAAACAGTAGAACAGTGTCAGGACCTTGGAAGCCCCTTTGTTCTCTCTTTTGATCAGAGATCTTCCCTCCTTTTCAAAGTAATCATTCTCTAGACATTTTTGGTAATGTTTCTCTTGCTTTTCTTAACAATTTCTGTATCCAGAATGTTTTAAACATTCTTATTTTTATTTCTTATTTTTATTTTTATTTTTATTTTTATTTTTAAGACAGAGTCTTACTCTGTTGCCCTGAGTAGAGTGCTATGGCATCATAGCTCACAGGAACCTCAAACTCTCAGGATTAAGTGATCCTCCTGCCTCAGCCTCCCCAGGAGCTGAGACTACAGGCACTCACCAGGATGCCTCACTAGCTTTTTCTATTTTAGTAGAGGCAGGTCTCACTCTTGCTCCAGGTGGTTTCAAACTCCTGAGCTGAGGTGATCCACCTACCCCAGCCATGCAGAGTGCCAGGATTATAGGCATGAGCCATTTAATGTTTTATTAAGGAAATAATAAAGTGCCTTCATTTATATTCATTTTATTTTGTGTAGCTATAGTTCATGTACTCCTATTACTGTATTGTATTGCTTTGGATGCTTTTACTATAGTATATTTATCCACTTTACATACATTTGATTAATATTTATGTTGCTTCTGGGTTGTAGCTATTACAAATAATACTTTCATGAATATTCTCATGCATGTTTTTGAAATACATCAGGGTGCATTTCAACTGGATAGGTTAATATGGGTATATTAGATTGGACCATATAAAACTGTCATTGGTAATGGCAAATAATGGCAATTCTATACGGTTCAAGCTAATACCTAACAGTGATCTTCTGGGGTATTTCTGACTTTACTTTCCCAAAGAGGGTGCCCCTATCTGCAGTGTATAAGAGTTCCAGGTACTCCACATCCTAGCCAGCATTTGGTGTCTTCAGTATTTTTGTATTTCATCATTCTGCTGGATTTGTAGTAGAATCACATTGTGCTTTTAATGTGCAGAACCCTAATAACTGAGGAGGCAGAGCACCAGCTACATGTATTTACTAGGCATTTGGATATCTTGTGAAGTAATTATTCATGTATTTATCCATCATTTTTATGGTGCTATATTTTTTTTTCCTGATTGATTTAAAGGAGTTTTTTGTATATTTTAGACATAAGCCCTTTGTGTATAATATGTATTGAAAATATATTCTCCTCCTCTGTGGCTTGATAGTTTATTCTATTAGTCCTGTGGCTTAATATACCAAAGTTCTCAAAGTAAATGCAGCATTATTGCCAATGTTTTTATTTATATTTTATGCCTATCGTATCCCTTTACAAAAATTTTGTCCATGCCAAATTTTATGTTCTAGAATACTTTTTTATATTTCATAACTTAAGCTATAATTCATCTGGAATTAATTTTTGTATGTGATAAGAAGTGAGCTCTTTTTAAAATTGTTCTGCATGGATATCCAATTGAGGTAGTAGCATTTCTTGAAAAGACTGCTTCTTTCACTCTGAGGTACCAATTGTGTCAGAAATCAAGAATCCATACAGGGGTGGGCCTGGTCATGGAATTTTTATTTTGTTTCATTGCTCATTTTGCCTATGCTTACACAGTGTTACTCTGTTTTATTATAGCTTAATAATATAGTCTTGATGGTTGATATGATAACTCTTCTAACTTTACTTTTTTGTTTTTCTTATACTTTCATAGATGTGTGTTTATAAAATTCTTTGTCTAATTTTTCATTTAAAGTAATAGAATTGGTTTTATATATTGACCTTATTAATTTCAACATTTTAATGCAGTTTTTTAACTTTTATTGTCTAAAAATGAAATTGTTTCCAATTATGACATCAGTTCTTTTTTTTTTCCTTTTTATTATATTGCCTACAATGTTTAGTGCAATACTGAACAGAAGTTATGTTTTTAGGTCTACTTGTCTTGTACCCAGTCTCAAAGAGAAAACTTGCAATATCCTACATTAAATATGACATTAGGTGTGATTTATTATTTGCTTTGTGAATAATTTTTATGGAATTAAGAAAGTCATCTTTGTTTCTCGTTCACTAAGCTTTTTATGGATAGAGAATGTTTTATTTTAAAATTTCTTCATCTTTTATAATGATTATGGGTTTTTGTTAGTATGTTGTATATTGTGTATATAAATATACTATTGAAATATATATATATATTTCTTTTTTTTTTTTAGAGACAAGGTCTTGTTCTGTCTCCTGAACTGGAGTATAGTGGCCCAATCTATATAGCTCATTGTAACCTTGAACTCCTGGGCTCAAGAAATCCTCCTGCCTCAGTCTCCTAAGTAGTTGGGACTGCAACCATGCTCCACCATCCCTGGCTTGGCTTTGAAATACTAAACAAACCTTGCATTCACGCCATAAACCTACTCATGATAGATTATTCTTTTTTAAATTGCTGGATTTGGTTTGTTAATAATTTGTTTAGAATATCTTCATTGGTGTTCACAAGTAATATTGGCCATGAATTTATTTTCTTATAATAACTTTTTCAGGTTCTTGGTATAAAGGTTATGCTGGTCTCATAAAATGAGTGAGAAGGCTGTCACTTTTTTCTCTGAAGTTTGAAAATTAGATGGTCATCATCTCTTTCTGAAACATTAACTAGGATTTCCTAGGCTTGGCATTTTCTTTTTGGAAAGGATTTAATTTATAATTGAATGTCTTTAATAAGGATAGATATACTTAATTTTCACATTAATTCTCAAGTCATTCTTTTGAGACTTTGTCTCATCTAAATATTTTTTAATTGGCATAAAGTTATCATAATCTTTAATTTTTTTAGTATCTGTAGGTATGTGGTATTAACTCTCTTTACATTCTGACATTAGTAATTTGTCTTTTTCTTAATTAGTCTCAACAAAAGTTTAATAGTTGTTATAAATCTTTTCAAAAGTCCAAATTTTGGCATTGTTAATAGCTATGTTTATTTTCTTTTTTTGAGACAGAGCCTCAAGATATCCCCCTGGGTAGAGTGCCATGGCATCACAGCTCATAGCAACCTCCAACTCCTGGGCTCAAGCGAGTCTCCTGCCTCCGCCTTCTAAGTAGCTGGGACCACAGGTGCCCGCCACAACGCCTGGCCATTTTTTGGTTGCAGCCATCATTGTTGTTTGGCGGGCCCGGGCTGGGGATCTGAACCCACCACCTTAAGTGTACGTGGCTGGTGCCTTAGCCGATTGAGCTACAGGCGCCGAGCCTGTGTTTATTTTCTATTTCATTTGCTTTTGATCTTATTTATTTTTATATTAGATATTCAATTTGTGGTCTTCTTAAAAATTTATTTAGTTTTTTAAATTTATTTAGTTTTTTTGTTTGTTTGTTTTGAGACAGAGTCTCACTATGTCACCCTTGGTAGAATGCTGTGGCTATATTGCTTCTAACTCATTTTGATAATTTTCTTTTCTTTTTCTTTTCTTTCTTTCTTTCCTTTTTTTTTAAGAGACAGAGTCTCATTTTATTGCCCTTTGGCTCGGCCTCCCAAGTAGCTGGGACTACAGGCACCTCCCAGAACACCTGGCTATTTTTTGGTTGTAGTTATCATTGTCATTTGGCAGGTCTGTGCCAGGTTTGAACTCCCTAGCCTTGGTGTATGTGGCTGGCGTCCTGGCCACTGAGCTACAAGCACTGAGCCTTGTGGTCATTTTTTTTAATTCTGGAAAAGCTAATTTTCAGCATCTTCTTTTTTAATAAATACATTTAATAGCTTTTATTATCATTTAAGAATACTTTTTACAGCAGCCCAGATGTTTTTATATAGTGTTTTCATTATCATTCAATTAAAAATATTTTAATTCCTTATTTCTTCTTCCATCCAATGGATCATTTACAAAAATATTTCTTAATTTGCACCCTATTCTATGTGAACATTTTCTAGTCATTTTTTTGTATTATTTGACAGCTAAGTTCTCCTTGGTCAAAGAACACCTTATGCATGATTTCAATTCTTCACTGATACTTGCTTGATTACCTGGCACATACTTCATTTAGATGTTAGACCTGCATTGAATGTGTGTTTTGTAGTTTTATTGGGAATGATATATTATATCTTCCTATTAGATCAAGTTTTCTTATCATGTTATCCAATTTTTCTTATATTCTTATTTTTTTTTTATCCATTTCTAGGAGAGGTATGCACAAATATTATGGCTGGGCATTTTTCTCATATTAGTTTTGTCTATTCTTTATATATTTTGAAACTGGGCTTTCAGTGCATGCAAATTTACAACTGTCATATCTTCCTGATGAATTCAACCTATTATCCCTATAATGTGTCCCTCTTTATCTCTGGTAATTCTGCTTATCTTAAGGCTTACTGAGACTGATGTCTCAGATAAACAATACCTTTTGGGTCATATCTATGAGGTATGTGATTTTCATTTTTCATGCATGTTGGACTTCTTCATTGTATCTTCTATGTCTTCTATACTCTCTTGTGATTTTCCATTTTTTGGTCTATGTTTGTTCTGGATATTTTCTTCTTATCTGTCTTCTAGATCACTAAGTCTTTCTTTGTCTATGTCTATTCTACTGCTAAAGTTATACTCTGAGTACTTCCTTTTATTGTGGTTTTTTAGCTCTCAAAATTCTATATTGTTCTTTTCTTATTTCTAGCTTTTATTCATAAATATTCATGTTTTTATTTGTTTGAACCTAAAAAATTGTTTATTTTAAAATCAATATCCCATAAGTTCAATATCTAAAGTCTCAGTGAATCTGTTTTTATTGGCTGCTGTTTGCATTGGTGCATGTTATTTGTGCTAGTTTTAATTTATGTTATTGTATAACTTGATGTGCTTTTTAAAATGTGTAATAAACATTGAATTAAAACATGTTGAAAAAACTTGGAAACTAGAATGTTGTTATTTTTATCCTGAGAAAAATTTGGGTTTGCTTTCATAAGATGTTCAGGGCACAATCTATAATGCCTTGATTCTCTTTCAAGTTTCAGTTAGTTTAAAACAGATCTGAACATTAATAAATAAATAAAACAGATCTGGGGGCCTTGAGAGAATTCATTTAGTTTCCAGTATTCTAAATATTTATTCCCTCAGAGTATCAAACCTAAGTTATTACATTCAACAACTTCCCTTTCCTTTGTAGGCCCTGGACTTCATTTGCTGTATCGTAGTCCAATGTGCTATGTGAAAGTGCTACATAATCTTTAATTTGTCTGGTGATCTCCCCAGTAATCAGAAAAACATTTCAGGGTAAAATGAAAACTAGAATACTTCTCTGGGCCTCCACTATCTTAAGGATCCTGTCCTGGTAATGTTATTTGTTCTGTAGTGGCTCAAATAGGCATTTGTTATGTTTTGCCTAGCTTTTTTTCTGTCTTCCTGGTAAAGATTATTCTGAAATATTTAATGATTTATTACTAGAAGCTGAAGTCCTATAATATTTACAATAATGTAAAATAATATAATTTATTTTTTTTACATTTCAAGTTAATGTGAGAGTATTAAAAAGTAGGTTGCAATGTTTCTATTTGTTAGGTAGAGTCCTTCTTATAGTTGTGTCTCACATCTAAGATGTATGCCATATACCTTTACATTGTGCCCATTAAGAAGGATCACACCAATCCCCTTCCCTTCTCCCCTTTTCTCCTCCCTCATCCCCCTCCCCCATATTGAATTGAATTGAGTTTTTCTTTATGTGGGCATGTATTAGATTGTTTACTGGCTTCATATTAGTATTGAGTGTATTGGATATTTGCTTTTCCATTCTTGTGATACTTTACTAAAAAGAATGTGCTTCAGCTACATTTAGGTTAATACGAAAGATAAAATGTCACCATCTTTTTTTATGGCCGAATAGTATTCCATGGTATACATATACCACAGTTTGTTAATCTATTCCTTGGTTGATGGGAATTTAGGTTGTTTACATATCTTGGAAATTGTAAACTGAGCTTTGATAAACAATCTAGTGCAAATGTCTTTATGATAAAATGATTTTTTCTTCTGGGTAGATACCCCGTAATATGATTGAGGGATCAAATGAGTGGTCTAATTTGAGATCTTTGAGGATTCTCCATACTTCTTTCCAAAGAGTCTGCATTACCTTGCTGTCCCACCAATAGTGTACTAGAGTTTCCCTCTCTATATCAGTGACAGCCTCTGCAACTTGGGGATATGGGCTAGTCTCACACGGTTAGATGATATCTCAGGGTGGTTTTGATTTTTGTTTCTCTGATGATTAGGGATGTTAAGCATTTTTTCATATGTTTGTTAGCCATTTGTCTGTCTTCCTCAGAGGAGGCTCTATTCATGTCTCTTGCCCACTGATAGATGGGATTGTTTTCTCTTTGGATGTTGATTAATTTGAGTTTTCTATAGATCCCAGATATCAAGCCTTTTGTCAAATGTTTGACATGCAAATATCTTTTCCCAGTCTGAAGGTAGTCTATTTGCTTTAATTGTTGTCTCCTTAGCTGTGTACAAGCTTTTGCATTTAGTTAAGTCCCATTTGTTTATTTTTGTTGCTGGTGCAGTTGCCAGTCGGGTGTTCTTCATAAAATCCTTCCCCAGAATTTCTTCAAGAGTTTTACCCACACGTTCTTCTAGGATTTTTATTACTTCATGTCTTATATTTAAATCTTTTATCCATCTTGAGTCAATTTTTATAAGTGGTAAAAGCTGTGGGTCCAGTTTTAGTCTTTTACATGTGGTTAGCCAGTTCTCTCAGCACCATTTATTGAATAGGGATTTTTTTCCCAGTGTATCCTTTAGTTTGATTTATCAAAGATCAGATGGCTTAAAGAGACTGGTTTTATCACTTGGTTTTCTACTAAGTTCCATATGTCTGTGTCTCTATTTGGGGGCCAATACCATGCTGTTTTTATCACTGTGGACTTGTAATGTAACCTAAAATCTGGTAGACTGATGCCTCCAGCTTTGTTTTCATTACTAAGAATTGTCTTGGCTATACGGGATTTCTCTGGTTCTATATGAAACAAAGAATTATTTTTTCCTTTTGTTCAAAGTATGATGTTGGTATTTTAATGGGGATTGCATTAAATCCATAGATTGCTTTGAGAATTATAGACATTTTAACAATGTTGATTCTTCCCAGTCAGCAGCAAGGTATGTTTTTCCATTTGCTAATGTTTTGTGTTATTTCTTAGAGTTTCATAATTTTTTTTGTATAGGTCTTTCACCTCTTTTGTTAGGTATATTCCTATGTATTTCATTTTCTTTGAAGCTACTATTAAGGGAATTATGTCTTTGATTAGCTTCTCAACTTGGCTGTTATTGGTGTATATAAAGGCTACTGATTTTTGTGGACGTTGATTTTTTTGTTGTTGTTCAGTCTTTGGCCAGGGCTGGATTTGAACCCACCACCTCTGGCATATGGGGCCAGTGCCCTACTAGTACCTTTGACTCACAGGTGTCACCTGATGTGGACATTGATTTTATACCCTGAGATGTTACTGTGTTTCTTTATCACTTCCAGGAGTCTTGTGGTTGTCTCTGGGATTCTCTAATTGTAAGATCATATCATTAGCAAAGATTGTTTGACCTCCTCTGCCCCTCCACCCCTTTTTTTAGGTACAGAAGAAAATATTTATTTCTAAAGAGGAAAAAACTTCCAATAAATACCATAAACATAAAAAATTCAGAGGTAACATTAACTTTTGATTAGTTGTCAGATGCAGGTCTGTAATTTTTCACAAAATCGTGATCACCTCTTCACATGGTTGTCTATTACCACCGTGTTCTTCTGGGAACTTGAATGACAGATGAGTATTTTCTCTGGATGGTTAATTGAAATGTGTTCCACACAGATATTCACACTGTTTTTAGTATTGCTGCAGAGTTTTGTACAATGATAGAATTCTTATAAATTCTACTTCATGTAATTTTTTATTAAAAATAAATATACTAAGAATTTATAATTTTATATACTGGATTACCTTTCTGACAGAAGAGAAATAGGAATCTGATAATTTGGGTATAAGCTTCCAGCTATGGACACTTTAAGCCTTGTTTTTCTTCTGTGTTCTTCTGTTGCTTGACTTAGTTGGGCACTTTCATATTTCAGTATAACCTCTGACCCTGCCTGCCCTTGTCCCTGGTGCCATGGGAGCTGGTACAGTGAGTGATGGCTAACAGTGACTTCATGATAGATGGGAATGACTGTAAGCCAAAGGAATTATGTTCCAGACACTCCAGCAAAATTAATCCCTGTCTGAACTTCCTCTTAACCATATCCCAAATTACCAGTCATTCCAACAGCACCTACGGCAAATGGAAATGTTGGAGGGGAGTTAGAATGAAAAAGACAGTGACCTTAAATGGTTGCAATTAAAATAGTTTTGCAAATTTAAGGAAAACTCTCAACCAGATGAGGATATTATGGGGCTACTTAAGGCCTTGAAAGGGACTGTGCAGGTGAGTGGCCCTGAAACATCAGCTACCTTAGCTTCAGGTTAGATTCCTCTCTGGTTCATCATGAGAAAGGCCACACTTTACTGCTACCTGGTCATGAATACAAAAGACTTTTTAATCTATACCCATGTATAAATTTCAGTGCTTAGTCACTTTAGGAAGTTTTCCCTCTTGATATTCCTACATATTTCCTTTTCTCTCCATCAGCTCTGCTGCATCTTGCTACTGCCCTTGCACTGGTGGCCAAAGATGCATACTGGAAGGTGATTGATGGGTCCTTACATCTGCAGAGCAGAGCAGTACTTATATAAGAAATGCAGATATTTTTCTTGATAAGATTGATTTTCACTGCTGGGCACGGTAGCTCACATCTATAATCCTAGCACACTGGGAAGCCAAGGTGGGTGGATTGTCAAAAGTTCCAGATCAACCTGAGCAAGAGCAAGACCCTGTCTCTACTAAAATAGAAAAAATAACTAGAGTGTTGTGGTGGGCATCTGCAGTCCCAGCCACTCAGGAGGCTGAGGCAAGAAGATTACTGGAGCCAAGAGTCTGAGGTTTCAGTGAGCTGTGATGCCATGGCACTCTACCCAGGGTGACAGGGTGGAGACTCTGTCAAAAATAAAGAAGGAAAGAAGGAGGGAAGGAGGGAGGTAGGGAGGAAGGGAGGAAGGGAGGATGGAAGGAAGGGAGGAAGGAAGATAATATTGATTTTCCCATGTAGCTTAAATGCTTTGATGGAAAAGAAAATGGAACCTTATTCTGAGTAAAAATACTAAAGAAGGATAATTGAAAATTCTGATGCATTTTTATCTTTTCAAAAAACCAATTTTTTGTTTCATTAATTTTCTGAATGATTCTTTTGTTTTCAATTTCATTTATTTCTGTTTTAATTTTGGTTACTTCCTTTCTTCTGCTGGGTTTGGGATTGGATCACTCTTCCTTTTCCATTTCCTAAAGATGATTTATTAGATTGTTGATATGCTCTCTTTCTGTTTTTCATTTGTAGGCATCTAATGTGATAAATTTCCCTCTTGGGACTGCTTTTGCTGTATCCCACAGGTTTTTATAACTTGTAACTTCATTTTTATGTTTGAGGAACTTAATGAGTTCTTCCTTTAACTCTCCCTTGAACCAACTATCATTCAGCATAAGAGTTATTTAAATTCCATACCTTTGTGTGGGGATGAAAATTTCTGTTGGAGTTGACTTCCACCTTTATTGCCTTGTGTTATGAAGTCACAGGGTAATTTCTAGTCTTTCAATTTTGGTGAGGTTTAATTTGTATCCTAAGATATGATCTATTTTGGAGTAGGTTCCATGGGCTGACACAAAGAATGTATATTCCTGATCTTTGGGATGGTGTGTTCTGTATATGTCTATTAAGCCCATTTGGTCTAGGGCCACATTTAAATTCCTTTTATCTTTGTTTAGTTTCTGTTTAGAGGATCTGTCCAGTTCTGTCAGAGGGGTGTTAAGGTCCCCAGTGATTATGATGTTAAAAGACATCATATTGCTCAGACCAGTTATGATCTGTTTCATAATCTGGGACTATTTAAGTTGGGTGCATAAATATTTAGAATTGAAATGTCCTCTTGTATTGTTTCCTTGACCATTATGAAGTAACCGTCTTTGTCTTTCTTAATGTTGCTTTAAATCCACTGGTATCTGAAAATAAGATTGCAATCTGTCCTTTCTTCTGATATCCATTTGCCTGAAATATTGTTTTCCACCCCTTTACCCTGAGTCTTGTTTTGTCCTTCAAGGTTAGGTTTGTTTTCTGGAGACATCGTATAGATGGATTGCGGTTTTTTTATTCAATTGGCCAGCCTGTGCCTTCTCAGTAGGGAATTCAAGCAATTAACATTATATAGAGAATTAATAAGTGTGGTGGAATTCTATTCATCTTATTTTGTGAAAATCCATTGCTTAGTTGTATCCTTTGTGCCATTGTGGTAACTAGGGTTTTTTCCTTTAGT
The DNA here is from genome assembly GCA_963574575.1 of Galagoides demidoff. Lineage (NCBI taxonomy): Eukaryota > Metazoa > Chordata > Mammalia > Primates > Galagidae > Galagoides > Galagoides demidoff. Next base: position 146,399 of record CAUYQV010088431.1, read on the forward strand.
TTTTGATGTTTACTTTGCTGGTGGGCCATTGTGATGGTCAGTGTGAAGAATATGTTTAAGTATTTCCTGTAGAGCTGGTCTTCTTGTGGTGAATTTCCTCAATGTTTTCATATGAGTAAAAGATTCCATTTATCCATTGATTTTGAATTTTAGTTTAGCAGGTTACAGGATTCTGGGCTGAAAATTGTTTTGTTCAAGAAGGTTAAAGGTAAATGACCATTTTCCTCTGATTTGAGAAGTTTCAGCTGAAAAGTTCATGTACCCTGATGTATCTTCCCCTGTAGGTCAACTGATGCTTCCTCCTAGCTGCTTGCAGAATTTTCTCTTTCATCTTAACTTTGGACAGGTTCATTAAAATGTGTCATCGAGATGCTCTGTCTGTGTTGAGATGACCTAAGGTTTGATATCTCTCTAAAAGGAGTGTTTCAGAATCTTTAGTGATACTTGAGAAGTTTCCATTTATGATATCCTTCATTAGGGTTTCCATGTCTTTGTGATGTTGTTCTTCCACTTCAGGGATCTCTATAACTCACATGTTTGAATGCTTTGTGAAGTCCCATAATTCTCTGAGAGATTGTTTTGCTTTCTCTCTCTTATTTTCTGCTTCTTTAATTGCTTTGGTTAGCTCAAGAGCTTTATCCTCTAGTTCTGAGATTCTTTATTCTTTACGGTTTAATCTGTTATTGATACTTTGTACTGCATCTTTAAGTTTCTTACATGACCCCTTCATTCCTTAAGCTCTGCCATGTCCTTTCTATATTTTTCATATATTTTATCCATTTTTTGGTTCTGCTTTTTGATTTCCTTTTGATTATTTTCCTCTTACTCATCAATTCCCTTTCTTGCCTTTTTCATCCATATTTTAAATTCCCCTTCTATCCTTATACCATCTTTTGGTATAAGGATAAAAGGAAGAAACGTGTGAAGAGCAAGAATGGAGAGGGGAAAAACAAAGATAAAGGGAAATAAGAGAGAGTGAAATGCAAGAATAGAGGAAAAGAGGAGAAGAAAGACAGAAAGAGAGACAGATAGGAGAAATGGTGGTGTTCAGCAGGGTGCTTTGACCCACACCCACATCTCTAGGACTTTGGGGGTGAGGCTGGTCAAGTGCTCTTTAATCTGGGAAAATGTAAGACCCCCACCTTTGTCAAATATAGGAGAAATCAGCAATATGTCAGAGTGGGGCTCTACTTTCTTTCCACATGCCAAAGCTAGAAGGACACCCTAGACTGGCATCCTTGAACTACACCAATGCTATGTTCTCCCAGGCAGACCAATGCAGAGACTCCCCCTCCCCAGTCCTCAGAGATAAAGAAAAATAATACTAAAATAGATGAATAAAATTAAAAATACAATTATATAAGATGACGATTAAAAAGGTGTATCTTAACTTTTGTATGAGAAATTTATGTGGGAAAGATGAGAAAAGTAGGAAAATGTCTACCAAATGAGAGGAGAAAGGAGAGAAATAAGAAAGGAAGAAACAATAAAAAGGCTGAAAAACTTTATCAAAATGGAGAAGACCTTGCTAATGTAGAAAATATAAAAGAAAAAATAAAAATATGACCAGACCAAACAAAATAGTAAACAACAATAACAAAAAAAAAAGTTTAAAACTAAGGAAAACATGAGCAAAAAAATGCATGTGTGGTGTCTCTGTGTGTGTGTATATGGTAGCTCTGTGATGTAAGGTGATGGAGAACACACATGCTAGTTTTGTTGTATAAAACGGGAGCTGAAAGCCACTCTAGTGATAGAGGATACCAATTTCTGTCTTATTGACTTATTTGCCCTCAATCAGGGCATGGTTGCTTCATTAGCATTCAGTTCCCATGGGTCCTGAAGCTCTTGCCAGATTTCTTAGGAGGCATCACACAGTGTTACCCAACAGCAAAGTGACCTTCCCAGGAATGTGCTGGTCATTCAGCTCATGGTTGCCTAAGCTCAGCAGGTGTGCCAGAGTTAGCTGTGTGCTAGAACCCTGCAGATTGTTCCTCTCACAGGACTTTCCCACAGTGGCAGCACCCTGCTAGTAGCCAAGAGGTAGGAGATTCCCCCAAACTGGTATTCAATCTTAGCTACCAGATGCTGTTCTAGTTGTTCATACTTCAAAGGCAGCTTCAGCTAGCAGTTCAGTCCAAAATAAAAAAAACAAAACACAACAAAAAACCCTGCAGGATAGTCTTGTCCTGTCCCTACTGCTGCATAGGAGGGCTGGTTGGCCTCTGCCCATACCCAAGCACTTGCCTTCTCTGCAGGTCTTTTTTAGCTCCAGACCTTTTTGTTGGCTCTTGTCTCCTACTGCTTTGCTGTGCCCTAGCGTGATGTTTCTGGGTAGATTCCTCCAGCCAGAGGTGGCTAGAATCTTCTCTGCCCTATGTTATAATGAGTGACTGCTAAGAAGATGTCTCTAGTCCACCATCTTGCTCTACCCCCAATATAAATTTTATAATAATTGAAAATCCTGTATTATTTAGCTCATAAACTAAAATATTTAAAATTCAAATTTTCTTGTTAAAGAAAGTTGCTAAAATTACTATTGCATATTACTAAAGGATCAGAGTATTGGAAGGAGTGAAAGAAACTTTAAAACTACATTAATATTGCTAAATATGACTAATAGCTAATAAGGTAGATGAACAACATAAAAATCCAGTATTTACTAATATATATGGCCCACTGATTAAGAATTTACATATATTCTTTTAAAATACACTTATATTCAAGGTATCTATATATACCTGAGACATAAAAAAATTACAAGTTTGAATAATGCATATTAATTGCATATGAATAGATAGTTAACTCTCATGAGATTGAGAGGAATTAGTTCATCTTTAAGGCTTTGATAGAGATCTATTTTTTCCCTCTACAACTTACTAGATGTATAAGCTTTTATAAGTTACTTATCATCTTTGTATCTGTCTATAAAGTAAGGATAATAATTCTACCACATAGAGTTGTTATGATAATTGATTCAATACATATAAAAACTTAGACTAATGGAGAAAACATAGTGCATACTCAGTAAGTACTGCATATCATCAATGTCATTATCATCACTAAAAGTTAGATTTCATATTGGTTTCAGAGAATCTAAGGAAGTCAGAAACCCCAAAGGATGCTATTTTATGTGAATATCATACAAAATATACAACTCCAGAAAAGATGAATATGAAAACTCATCTTTCTTTTCTCTCTTGTGAAGAAGCCTCTCTACAAACCTGGGTAAAGGTACTCCTTTTAAATAAGCTAGACATTTACAGTGTTCATATTAGTGGAGCCTGCTGGCTTCTTAAGGATGAAATGCTCTGAATAATATTGGTCTTGATCTTCATGGAAAGTGGGAAGAAACAATGCTTTGAATGTCCATAGTCTGAACCATAAACTCAATTTGTTTTATATTGTAGGTTAAAAAGTCATATTATGAGTTAATGAACTTGTCAGAGTGAGGAAGAAATTACTTAAAAGTGAATTTTGAATGACACTTGGCTCAGGAATTGGGTACATTCTATATAAATATAAATTTAAATTGATTTCTTTTCATCTTTAGTAGCCTCCTTATTGCCTAAATGAGTGTCATATGACTTCTCTCAGGGACTCAGTATGTCAGCCTTAGTAGAGAGGGGTTGGCAAAGTTTCTGTAGATGGCAAGATAGTAAATATTTTAGGTTTTGTAAGCCATATGGTCTTGCAACTACTCAAGTCTGTTGTTGAAGTTCAAAAGTGGCTACAAGCAATGGGAATGGAAGTGTTACAATAAAACTTTATTTACAAAAACAGATGGGTGGCTAGATTTTGCCCATGGGCCATAGTTTTCCAACCACTGAAAAGGACCCTAAGGTTGTAGCTTTTTAAACGCAGTCTGGAGACATTTTTTTTGGTTTTAACATTGCTCTATTTTATAGATATGACTGATGAAATAGACATTTATTTTGCCTATGTAAAGTGATGCCAGTATCTCAGTAACTTCTACAAAGGGAGAGCCTTCATTTCAGTTAACATAGTTTGAAATCTTCACATGGCTTTTTTTTTTAATATAGCACTGTGAGATGTTTATTATCTATTTAAAGAATGCTGTCTTGTAACAAAAGTATGTATGCATTATTCAAACTTGTAATTTTTGTAGTTTTTTTTAAGTCTCAGGTACATAAAGATACCTTGAGTGTAAGTATATTTTAAAAGAATTCTTTCTCTCACATCATTATGCAGACATCCTCGTGCTCTAACAAATAGTTTGCACTGAGTCTTTCCAGTATTTTCTCACCAACACTTTTATGAAAAATAATCTGTTATTTTAAAGATAATTTGAAAACTTACCATATTTCACATTGTAGGGACTACAGTTTGACATTATCAGGACTATAATGCGATTTTATCAAGAGGAAAGGAGGAAAGGCACAATTCTTTTTTTCCCCTTTCTTTTCTATTTCTTTCTTTCTTTCCTTTCTTGGGGGTGGGTGGGTGGGAAACACACAGAGGAAGTCTTGGAAAATTAAAATTAACTTTCCACCTTTGGCTCTTGAGTTTGTGAATTTTTTTGAAAGACATATTTCATAACATTTGATAATACTATTTTTTTTTTAACCTAATGATCAGGACAAACAGTTGAAGCCAAAATCCTAGCATAATTTAAATTTTGACATTGACTTCCCATCTGCTTTGGAAGAAAATTACCTTCTCTTTTAACTCATATTTACCTATCTTGTTTCAATAGAATGAAAATTAATTAATTGGTGTTAGTAAAACACTTGGAAGATGAATATGCCTTATAAGTACTAGATATCATCTTATAAAGATGTCCCTGTTGGAATGAATGATGCTTGCCAAAAGACTTTTAGAAAGAATATTGCCTTGCATTTAAAATCCTAATTTAATTTTCAGTAAAATGTTATTGCTTTTTTGTTAAATAGATAGAGTAACTGTAAAGTCTTTGATCAAATAAATGTTATTATGGATAGATTATTGTCACATTTTGGTTGGAACATATACTAAATATTGATCTTAGTGATGTTTTATTCATATTAAAAAATTATGTCAATATAAGCCATTTGGACAGATGGAGAGTCATATACTTAACTACAGAATTTAACTACCTATCCTTGTTTCCCTAATTTTCCCAATTTATTAAAGCACCATTTTTATTAGTAAATCCAAGAATTAATGAGCTTGGCACTTGCTTACATCATCGGACTTTCGAGTAACATTTTCTACAACACCAGCAGATTAGCCTTTGGGGCACACAAATTTATTCTCCTTCTCTTCCCTGAATCTTTACATGCAACCTGCTTTGAAATTAATAATAGAAGACCTGAATTTAATAATTTTCAAGGAAAATGCTGCCGAGACATAAAACAGCATAGATAGCCTCAAATTTGTGAATAGTGCTGAAGCCAACATTAACACAATTAACAGAGGGACTTGTACTATTTTCAGATAAATCCTACTTTATATCTGTTTAAAATAAAGCATTTTTAAATCAGTATGTTTTAACTAATTTTAATACACAAATGATTTAAAAAAATAAAATATTCTGTATGTCCTTAACTATTTTTACTTTGAGTTTTGTGTATTTTGATCATCTAAAATTCATTGAATAAAATTGAGAATATTCCTCTTCTCCCCCAAAGAGAAGACAGAACATACAAATTTCTCCTTCAAATCTGGTAGCATTCAGTTGTACAATATTATTTGTCAAATGCTGTCTTGACCCAGTTTTGAGGCCCTAAGTAGAGGCCCCTCAGTTCCCTATCTGGAGTAGGCAATTAAGTCCACACTCCCCAAACTCTCTTTCACTCTAATCACCACAGGACCAGGTAAGGGACAATCAAGTCCAGCCCCTTGCCCTAGAACCCACAGGTATTATTTAAACTAACCAGTTCTAAGCCTGCTTACTTACCCAGCTGGCCCTATCCTTCCCATGGAGCCCACAATAAGGAGCTTATCCACCATTACCTTTTAACCTCTGCTTTATCAAAGACTCCCATAATTCTTTATGTGTTCCCTTCTACCCAGTAGGTATGACCTGTACATGATCTCTGGAACAAAATACACTATTCTTCTACCTATGAGTAGAATAAACTATATTTTCAATGGCAGTGGCTTCTAGATCTTATCATATCTTATCATGGGCCTTATTATACTTTAATAACAAAACCTACTATAAGTTGGAAACATTTTGATTTCCTTTCAATTCTTTTCCTTCTTCTCTCCCTCCCTGTCTTCCTTTGTACATCCTGCCTTCTAACTTCCTTCTTTTTTCTATGTACACTAAGACATCTCTGCTGTCTGTCTGATAATTTGTACTTTATGATGTTGATACTTGCTATATATTATCAGAGTAATAAGAGAAATACCAAGCACATTGTTGCACTGAATATTCATCATGCATTGTTCTGGCACCAAGAATAGAATTAAGTAGAAGGGATACCTCATCTAACTGGGTAGTAAACTGTTGTCCAGCTCACTGAAACCACCTCAAGTAGATCCATGAACATGGCTGAGGACCTGCCTTCAGAAATTCACCTGATGTCTCTCTTGCCACCATGCCCCTGACTTCCAACAACTCCTGCCAGAGAGCTGAAATTGTGTCAGTGTGATAAGCAGGTCACATCCACGGCAAAATTGTTCAGATGCTATTATTGTAAAGGGGAGGGGATTTAATTTATGGAGGTATCACCGAACATTGATTGCTTAATTAAAAGTTATTTTCTCAGAAAGACTTTCCCCAATCCCCCCCAGCCAGGTTTTTCCGACTACTTGCTTCCCCCCACAGCTAGAAATCCTATATTTCTCTCCCTTAGAGCTGATCACAATTGTAAAATGTATGTAATTTATACTATTGTCTACATTAGAAAATGATTTTTTAATCATTTTAATCAGTTTTCTTATGGGTCTTATAATTAGAGATTTTGAAGTCAAACTGGCTTGTCCTAATTGTTGGGTGGCCTTGAGCAAGCTCCTTATGTTCTCCAAGGCACCGCATTCTCATGGGTTAAACAGGTCTCAAAATGCCTAATTTACAGTGGGCCACTTGATGGTAGACGGAATTATTTTTGGCTCATCCCAGACCCTTTCCTTGCTTTTTCCTTTCCTCATTGTCTTCCCTCTCTTCCAAATTGTCCTGTTCTTCCAGGAGGCTAGACCCTACTCCCTTTGGGGTTGCATGCAAGTGTGAAGAAAAATCTTGATTTGTCTAATTAAATCATGCCTCTTTTCCTTTGCCAAGTGATCATTGGTTTGACCTTAGCATACAATACATTTCTGGCCAGTAAATGATGAAGAAAAGTCTACCTGGGGTGGTTGGGTTCTGAGAAAGTGTTCTTTATCCTTAAAAAGGAAAGTAAGACATTGACATGGATTTGTCTTCCCTCCGTATTTAATTTCCGGAGTTTCTGTAGTCATCTTGTACAAATGAGGGGCAAGTCTTGCTGCGAATATCAGAACCTTGACACTATTAAGCAGGTAGATTATTCCTGCAACCACCTTCCCTCTGGGCTGCTTCTTATGTGAGATGATAGCCTCTTCCTGTTGTTTAAGCCAGATTTAATTGAGTTTGGCATTATTTGCATCCAGATGCAAGGGATAATAAAGATAATGTAAGATAATGTATGTGAATGTCCTCTGGAACATGGTGGGAGTTCATTAAATCTGTATTTTAAAATTAACTTGAAATGTATACAGGGATAAATTTAAATAGTCAATGGAAGTATTTTAAAAATTCTAACTCTCAAAGTAAAACGAGGCATAATTTTCACCTATTTAATTATCCAGGATCAAATAGATGCTAATATTCAGTATTGCTGAGGGTGTGTGTGTGTGAAATTGGACATTATTGCATGTTGTAAGGGAAACAACACTAGTTTTTTAGAGGAACTCAGCAATGGGTATTCCCTTTTAATTAGTAACTTCATATGCACAAAGATTTATGATAGAGCTTCACTATAGCATTGTTTGTGTAATAATAATAAAAAAAATAGGAAATCCATATTAGCTATCCAAAGTATCAGTATGTAGCCACTTAAATATTTTAGAAGAACAGCTTTTTAAATGAATATTATTATTATTTTGAGACAGAGTGTCACTTTGTTGCCCTCAGTAGAGTGTGGTGGCATCATAGCTCACAGCAACCTCAAACTCTTGGGTTTATTTTATTTATTTATTTTTTAACTTTTGGGTTTAAATGATCCTCTTGCTTCAGTCTCCCAAGTAGCTGGGACTACAAGTGCCTGCCACAATTCCCACCCGTTTTTGGAGACAGGGTCTTATTTTGGTTCCAGCTTGAACTCCTGAGCTCCAGCAATCCACCCATCTCAGCCTCCCAGAGTACTAAGATTACAGGTGTGAGCCACCACACCTGGCTCTTAAATAAACATTATTTTTTAAAGTAGGTTTACCAAAAAGTTGTATGATAGTCTAGCGAGTTCCCGTATATCCACATTCAGCTACCCATATTATCAACATCTTGAATTAACAGGATACATTTGTTACAATTAATGAACTGCAATAATGACAAATTATTATTTGTTATTCAGATTTCCTTAGTTTTTAGTTTTCATCTAATATCCTTTTCCTGTTTGAAGACACCCCATTAGTCATCATCTTGCTTTCAACTCTTGAAGGCTGTGACAGCTTCTCAGACATCTCATTTCATGAGGAGACGTCCCTGTTTCTTCACGCTAAGATCCTGGTAGGGTTCATCAAAGTGAATTTATGTTTGGGAGTCTCTAAAGTCTGTGGCCTTCTAGAGTTTCATGCTTTCAAGTTAATCCACGCTTAGCTTTCGACACTTTGTTACAATTACCATTTAAGTCTTCTTATCAGTTTGTAGCTTTAAAGCTTCTTCCAGGATGTAGATCAGGATTTGATTCTCTGGCTTCTCTTTTCTCTCCAGATTTTGCCCTGCAACCTCAGTTTTCTTATGGATCCAGGAAAAGGCAGTGGATTTTAGTTTCTTCAGCTTTTCTTGTTTAAGGATGGGAGTAATAACTTCTAAGGTCTTTTCCATGTTGGAGCTGACACTTGAAGTTTAATAACATTTTTATGATGTATCGGTAAGTAAAGTAAAAGCATTATCTTGAAACATTATATAAAATATAAGCTATTTATATTTACATGTGTGTATAATGGAAAATGTATACCAGAATATTAATAGTTCTTATCTCAGAGTATTGGGATGGAAAGTTATTATTTTCATCTACTTCTTTCATTGTGCTTTCTAAACTTTTTATAATAAACTGCATCATATTGAAAACATGCCATTTTATCTTTTGATTATGAAATAGTTCAAATATTTGTAAATAAAAGAATAAACACCTAATTTTCCTTTTCTAGAGTAACACTTGTTCTCATATATATTCTTGTACTTCTTTACCATGTTTTGTATCTTTAGTTCGTATGCGTATATATAAAGTTTACTTGTTTTAAAAATGTATAAAAATGGTATTCACTATATATATCATTCTGCAGCTTGCATGTTGAAATTGAAAATATATATGACTCATGAGCTGGGAGTTTCTCTTCCACATAAATGCCCTAGAGATCTTGGCTCATGTGTGCATAATACAACATGATTAAAAATAAAATTTATTTTTGTGTTATTTTGTCAAGCAAAAAATAGTAAAGAACCATCAGGTAAAGAGTAGATAATCAATTATGGTATTCATATAAATGAATACAGCAAATAATCAAATAAGTGAATTATAGCCACATGTTATCAACATAAGTAAAACTCAAATAACATTATATTGAGTAATTATAAAATTTTAAATAAAAATTGCATTCAGTATTTACCCTTGTCCCTAAAATCATAGCAATATCCTCTTTAATAATTGAACAGCTTGCTCGTGTGCTTTCTCTGCCTCATTTCCATCCACCCTCGGCTAGTTCAATGTTTACACTTGTGGTATCATCCAATTCTTGGGTTTCATATGACTCATCCACATTTTGCTGATCACTTTTACTTGATTTTTCCATCTCAAAACACTTCTGGATTCTATCCTGAACTAAGGAATCTCTGAGGTGATACTTTCCAAAATTCTAGAGTACCAACTTCTTCCTTATTTAATTTGTCTTGTCATTGCAGTCTTGCTAAAAATATCCTCTGTCCTCATGATCGCTTCAACTTCTTACTGTTTCTCCATTCCATGAGATTCTGGAGAGTCTCACTTGCCTCCTTCCTAGACTTGAACTCAGGTTTGGCTATTCCATATCTGCTCTCATTAATACCATAGAGTCATGGATTCCCTTTTCTTTCTGCTTTTACAATTATGTTGATTTTTTAACTCTGAGTAAGCCACCATTTTCTGTATCCTTTATCTACTGACCACTGCTGGAGGAAGTTAAAAATCAGGTCCAGCATGACACTCAACTAATTTCTAACACAACTGGATATATCATGCTGCTTGGTAACTCTGCTATTTATGTCCCAGTGTCTTATTACATACCTGCAGATTTACCAGACCTTCTCTTGTCTCCTCAAATTACCAAAACCCTTGATAAGCTTTCTCCCTGGAAATGGTCTTGATATTCCATTGTCTTCAAATTTACTGGGAATATTAAGTTTGCTTCTGTTCCCTTTATCTTCCTCTTCTGTATCTCAGTACAACTGTACCTCCAACCAGTGTTTCCTTTCTCTCTCCTCTTGTAGAAGAAATATGACTCCCTCTTGTCAAAACTAACAGCAACCCATGTGCCTTTGTTTTGACATCCTACACATGCTATCGAGATTTTACACTCTTTCCTTTTCCCTTATATTGTCTGTTCAAAGCCCCTTCTCTCCTGTTTACAAATATACTTAGATCTCACCTCTCCCAATAGAATTTTATATTTTTTCTTGCTGCTCCCTTCCGCTATTATCCAATCTCTCTTTTATGCTTCTGTGTCAAAATGTTAGTTTAAAAGTTTTTAATTTAAAATTTATAATTATATCACAGAAAATAATATGAGAGACTCCCACGCTGTGATTAAACAAATATTAATAGTTATCCTATTTACTTAGAAAATCTTTTTTTAACAGGATTTAATAAATCTGTTCAGAATTTAATAGTTCAAAGCCTCGTTGCCCAAACCCTGTCTTGTTCCTTCCCAAATGTTGTCAACCTCCTGAAGTAGGTATTACCAGTCTCATGCATCTTTTATATTTTCATGCATATATATATATAAAGCCACAGAGACACTATTTTTCTGTTTTTAGAAGATTCCAATAGGATTGCATATTGTGTATACACTTCAACTTGCTTTTACTCCACATTCTGTTTTTTTTAATTTATTCATGTTAATACACATAGTTCTGGCTTATTAATTTTAACTGTTATATAAAACCACATTTTACCAATAAACCAGAGTGCATGTGTGTGTGTGTGTGTATGTGTGTATGTGTATGTATGTATTTCCTATTGAAGGATTTAGGTTGTGTGGTTTTATCCTATTTTTACTATTCTATTTAGGTTGTGTGGTTTTATTCTATTTTACTGTTACTAGTGCTGCCAACATTTTCTTGTCCATCTAGGAGAGTTTATTTGGGAAAAATACATCTACAAGTGAGGTCACTGGATTGAAGATTATAGATAATTCCTTCCAGTATAACTAAAATGAACTTAAAATATTCATTCAAATTTACATTCAAAACAGACAATGTATCACGACTTGCTTCTACAAACCCTACCAACACTTCATGTTATCAGACTTCATTTGTTCTGCCAGTCAGATGAATGTGAGTGTTGTTTTGATTTAGTTTTTCATTTCATTGAGTATTACTAGTTTGAGCAGCTTCTTCTGTGTTTATTGGTCATTTAGGTGTTCTGTTCAATGAATATCCTGTTTATATCATTTGCCTACTTTCTATTTTTCTATCTTCTTATTGATTTTCATTTATTCATTCATTTGAACACCTGTTTCTGGGCCGTCTTTTAGATGCTCAGAAGACACCAGTGACCAATAACAAAATGCCTGCCCTCGTAGAGCTCGCTTTCTTACAAATAGAGGGTTGGAAAATAAGTAAAATTCACAGTATGTTGACCGGTGATATGCAAAATGGAAAAAAAATGAACATAGCAAGGAGAATGGTTCAAGTTGCATCACAAAATACTGTGGTCCAAGTAGTTCTCATTGAGGGGATATTTGATTGAAATTGAAATCGCCAATGGAGTTAGCCAGCTAGTTTCTGGTGATATAGGAAGCATTTCAGACAAAGGAAACAGTTGCCACCAAGACTGTAAAGTGAGAGCAAGCCTGTCATGTCTTAAGAACAGCAAGGAGGCTGGTGTGTAGTTATACCAGACAGAGCAAGGGAGGAAGTTGGAGGGAAAATCAGGGTCACTGTAGGGTTCTGAGCTGTGATCTGACTCACGGTTTTAAAGGATCAATGTGGCGCCTGTGTAACATATGCATGGAATAGAAGCTAGACTGTGTATACGTAGGATGCTTCCATGTCTTGGTTATTTGGAATTCTGCTGTGATAAACAGCAATATCTCTTCAAGACTATGCCATCAATTCCTTTGCACATACACATAGACATGGTATTCTCGATGTTTGCTCTTGGTATTTTTAGTTTTTTGAGGAACTGCACACCAGCTTTTGGCCATATCAAAATGTGTGAGATGATGTTGCACTGTGGTTTTGATTTGAAGGTCCCTGATTAGTGATGTCGAGTAAAAATGTGAGTAAAAAATGAGATACATACGAAAGTGGAATATTACTCAATCTTTAAAAAGAAGGAAATCTCATCATTCACAGAAATATTGTTTAATATGGAGGTCATTATGCTTAGTGAAATAATCTAAATAGGCAAGGATAGATACTACATGATACAAGTTACATGACAAATTTAAAATACTCAAATCCAAAGAAGCGGAGAGTGAAATGGTAGCTGCTAGGGGCTGAGGAGAGTGAAAAATGGGAAGGTTCTAGTCAAACAGAACAAAGTTTTGGTTAAACAAGATAATTTCTAGAAATCTACTATAGAGCATGGTGTATACAGTTAAAAGCACTATGTTATATATGTAAAATTTTCTAAGGGGGTAGATTTCTTGTTAAAAGTGTTCTTATCACACAAAAAATAGTGTCATTAAGAAATAACAAAAGTGTGATGCAACATTTGGCAATGATGGACAGCTTTATGGCTTAGATGTGATGATGGTTTCATGGGTACACACTAATCCCCAAATTTGTCAAATTATATACATTAATTACGCGTATGTCAAAAAAAATAAATTTGCTGGGTGCAGTGGCTCATGTTTGTAATCCTAGTTCTGTGGGAGGCTGAGGCGGGCGGATAACTTGAGGCCAGGAGTTTGAGACCAGCCTGAGATACACAACAAGAACCCCTCTCTATAAAGCTTAAAAAAAATAGCTAGGTGTGGTGGCATATACTTGTAGTCTCAGATACTCAGAAGTTTGAGGCAGGAGGATTGCTTGAGTCCAGGAGTTGGAGGTTGCAATGAGCTGTGATGATGCCACTGCACTCTAGTGCAGGCAACAGAGTGAAACCCTGTCTCAAAAAAAAAAAAAAATAGAAGCAGGAAAGCAGAGAGACCAATTAGGAGGCTACTGTAATACCAGTAAGTGATGATGACTTGAACCAGGATAGTAGCAGTACATGATGAAGAGTGATAAGATTCTGGACATGATTTGAAAGTAGAGATGGTTTAAACATGGAGTATGAAAGAAAAGAAGAATCAAGGGTTGCTCTAAGCCAGAGTTTGCTGTGAGCCACTGGAAGGTGCATCAGCTGAGAAGAGAAAGCTGAGGGTGAGTCAGTTTGAGATACCTGTTAGTCATCAAAAGCACAGTTGGCACAAAGCTGGATAAAATCAGCAAGGGAATAAATTAGGAGCAGAGGAAGATCAAGGACTGGGCTCTGTGCTAATGCAACTTCAAGTATGATAGGAGTTCTTAATATATAATGAATTCTAATCCTTTGAGCATTACGAAAGTAACAAAATTCTCTCAGTCCGAAACTTCCCTTTTACGTTGATAATGGTATATTTCATAAGACAGAAGTTTTGATTTTAATATAATTAAATTTGTAAATATTTCGATTCATTTTGTCTTCTGCATTTGGGGGGTTTTATAATTTCTCACAAAATTTAAGCCATCTTGTGTTACATTTACTACTAGGTACTTCATAGATTTCAATGGTATCTTCTCTAGAATTGTATCTTCTAATTGTTTGTTATTGGTCTGTGGGAGTATCATTAGCTTTTGTAATTAGAACTCTTTTGAGTTCTAATAATTTATCTTTAGAGACTCTTACAAATAATGAAAATATTGTTTCTTTCCATTCCATATATATTTTTCACATCTTTTTGTACCAGATAGAATTTCTGTACAATGTGGAAGAGGAAAAAGAAAACAATGTTGACTCTTCCCGTTAAATGGAATACTTCAAACTTTTATCATTAAGATGTTTGCTATATGTTTTTAACAGCATGTTAACAATATCTTCTTAGACTTCCTGGACTTCTTTTCTAATCACAAATGGATGTTTTATTTCATCAAATTATTTTGCACCCTTGGAGATGACCATATACTCCTTCCTCTTTTAACTTGTTAACATAGTTGATTACATTAGTAGTTTTTCTAACGTTAAACTGTCTGTGAATTCTTGAGGGAAGCCCTATCTGGTTACAAAATATTCTGGACACATTGCTTCCAGTGGCATGGTAATATTTTAAATATGATTTTTGCATATCAAATTTCAATTGAGATTGGCTGTAATTTTCTTTTCTTGTACATTCCTTAGTTTGGATGTCAAGTTTATATTACCTTTTAATGAAAGTTGCCGAATATTCCATCTTTTCATGTCTCCTTTAACACAGGGTGTAAAAAGCAAAGATTTTATGTAGTGGTTAAATTTACCTCTAAAATGATCAGGACCGTTTGAGGTCTATTTACTCATATGTTGTATGTTTCTGCAGTATATGTGCTGAACCCCGGAAGTATCTTGTCATCGGTTGCATACAATCCTCCATGGCAGGGATGATCTTTGTAAACTTTATTTATTTATTTTTTTTTTGAGACGGAGCCTCAAGCTATCCCCCTGGGTAGAGTGCCATGGCATCACAGCTCATAGCAACCTCCAACTCCTGGGCTCAAGCGAGTCTCCTGCCTCCGCATCCCAAGTAGCTGGGACCATAGGCGCCCACCACAACACCCGGCCATTTTTTGGTTGCAGCCATCATTGTTGTTTGGCGGGCCCAGGCTGGGGATTCGAACCCGCCACCTTAGGTGTATGTGGCTGGCGCCTTAGCCAACTGAGCCACAGGCGCCGAGCCGTTCTTTGTAAACTTTAAATCAGATCATGCAGCTCTCTATGAGATGTCCACTGCCATAAACTATTAATAACTGTTGTCAGGTCCTGCTTCCAAAATTAATAACACCTAATATATATACCATAGAAATCCTACTTAAGTCATCATGAATGCACGCGCAAAATCTTTTTATCAACTTGCAGTGGGAATTTTTCCTCATTTTCAGATGTACAAGCAGCAAAATTTTTTGTGGTTAACTTAAAGTAATCATTTGTTGTTCGGCCAGTGAATTGCATATCTGGCAAACACAAATGTTTGCTTGTCAGTTGCTGATCTGTACTTATGGTAAATAGCAACTCATTATGTCATACTGTAAATTTCCTCAGGGGATTGTTTTATGAGATATTTTGGTTTTTAAGGGGACATCTCTGTATAGGTTTAGTAACAGCATAAAGGATATTCACAGATTTCTACAGAAAACTGATTTTTAATGTTAAGACTAGTTTTAATATAAGTGATTTTTGTACTAATGGCTTTTCAGAGTGCCACTTAACTGCATATTATAGCTAAAGAAGAATGTGGGTAACATTGCGAGAAATAATTCTGCCTTCTGTCTCCATGAAACTCTGGTCTTGGTTTGTGAATTGCACTAATGAGGTCTGTATGTGAGATAGTTAATACCCACTTAGCCTTCTTACAAATGCATGCTCTGTCAAGAAGAGGGCTCTACAAGAGGGTGAATGATTCTGCACAAACCCCTAAGAAGAATTAGAAAAAAGAGAAACAAAGTGAAACAGGTGCCCCTTACTGAGCACTTACTATTTGCCCAGCACAATGCTAAGCACTTTGTTTATGTTCTCTCCATAATTTTCTTTGAGCTAAGTACTATGTATAGGTCAGGTGCAGAGAATTTAAGTGTCGTACAGGTCATGTGGGTGGTGTCAGTGGTGAGATTTGACTCTACAGCCAATGTTTCCACCCGCTGTGTTTTACTTCTACAGTCAGAAAGTCAGAAGTAACTTTGCCATATACAGAAATAACACACATTACCCCAAAGATATTTCCCCTTTAACATCTTATAAATTATCCCACAAGCCACTAGAGGTTATGATAGCTACACCTACACATAAGAACTTTACTTTTCTAACTATCAGGAACCACTCCAACTTCCTAAGTCAGCATTTCCTAAGAGATATTTCATGGACTGCTAATTCCTTGGACTTTTTATGGTGCACTGTGGCCAAATGAGTAGGGGATACACTGGATAGGCAAAGTTATATAGGTTGTTGTATTTATTTGATTTTAGGACTTCCTACTTTCTTTAATAATGTTCTTTGTAATTTGCTAAGAGATCACATTATTCACTTTATTTCTTAAGCATATTTGATGAAAGAACATTTTCTTTCAACATTGTAACATCAAATTCCTTGCAGGAACATTATTTTGGGGGGAAACCTTTCTCACTTGTAACTTAAGTTCAGGTTTACAGTACAAATCGCAGCAGCATCTCTGCAGGAGAGCGCCTTTCCAGGAGTTCAGTATTATTTCTGAAAAGGAGAAGCAGAGCCTCACACTTGTTTGTTTCTGTTTTAAAGACTCTGGCACTAGTTCAGCTTCAGACAGGGATGTGTAGATCTCACTAAAATCAAAGACTGAAATTGTATTCCTTGAAGATAACTCTTATCACATCCTTAGAAGCCACGGGGGTATTTTATTTCATTTGGAACTGGTAAGATATTGAACATGACCCCTAAACAAGATTGCTTGGTTGTGGGCACTGACTGAAGTCAAGAGCCAGACCCTCCTGTGTTTCCATATGGCATTTTCCCACTTACAGCAAGAGTGTACCCATCTGCGTGCATGTGCCCACATGTGTGAATGTGTGTGTTTCTGGCAAATACCTTGGGGCAAATTTTCATCTCATCAAAATAACATTGTTATCCAATTTTAGTTATCTAATCAGCCCAATTTCCCCAGGAGATACAGCAAATCGATTCCTAGAATCAGAAAAATGAATGGGGAGAATCCTCGATTGGACTGAAGTCCTTGCTTCGCTGAGCACGTGCCTTTTTGCCTTTGAATAAACTCTAAACTGTGGATCAGAAAATCCAATTCATCGTGTTCTAATGGAAGAAAGGAGAGCACTGTGGGCTTCTAAGACCAGGACGGGGGAATCCAAGCACAGCTCTACTCACTCACTTCCAGGGGGCCCTTATTTATACCAATAATACATTTCTTCAGCATACTGTTATTGATTGCTTTGTATAGTTCTATGCCTTCCTTTCATCAGAAGTCCAGAATGTAGTACAAGGCAGATACCTTTGATCCTCACTTTCTTGATCCGTAAGTTTGAAAATTTACAGGGTTGATAGTGAGACTTAAATGGAATTATGTATAGAAAGTACTTAGCATAGTGCTTGGTACACAAGCAGGGCTTAATAAATTATAGTGAGCATAAAACCAAGGGTGATAATAATATTTACTGATTTATAGCCAGCTGAACTGAAGAGTTCACAACATCAAGTATATTCCTTTGCATAGGATAAGAAAAGGGCAGATGCCTAAATTGTGTTCTTTTTCTATTCAATAGGTAACATTTCCAAAATATTTGTTCCTTTAAATCTAGCTAATCCGGGAAGCTTTAAAGAAAATATGGTATCTTACAGGGGTATCATTTAAAGTCATGTTAATTATGGATGCTCGATTTCATATGGGTTTATCAGAATCGTTTACAAGTTGCCTGAGATGGTAGGTAATTGGAAGGCACATTTTATAAGAGGAGACCCAGAAAGATCTTAGGCTAAGAGGCTGGCAGGACAGCTGTAATAGTAGAAGACTTTTGAAAACCAAGAAAATGGATTTTCTAAGAGAGAGAAAAAAAGAAGACAGAAACTGACTAAAATTTTGCAATGGGTTCTTATCAGATTGAAAAGACGATTTTTATCATAGGCTACTAGACCCTACATGAGTGAAAGATCCCTGTCTGACTCTTCTGCCTCATGTGAGACTGGTCTTCTTTGTTGCCGCACTCCAGGGTCACAGCTCTCCCTCGCCATCAAACAGGAAGCCTGCCCCCGTCTCAGTCCCATGGCCTTGCAGCTTTCGTATTTGTCAGGGTCCTCGTCTTTGTAACAGTGTTCCTCCACATTTTCTCATGGTTGGTTCAAAGGTCTCAGCTTATTAAAGAGGTCTTCTCTAACCACCAGACTTCAGAAAGCCACACAGATTCTCCAACCTATCATTCTATTGTATTAACTATTAGTAAGGACATTTACTATTATCCAGAAATTTCTTTTTAAATTTAGTTAGGGTTTTCATTGTCTGACTCTGCTCTAATTTCCCAAACATAAGCTCCATCTGTAAAATGTGTTTGTCTTTTCTATTTCTAAATCACTAGAACTGGGAATTATGCCTGCCATCTAGTAGACTCTCAATAAAAAATTATTAAATGAAGAAATGATTTAATGCCAGCATCAATAAAATCCTTCAAAGGGATGTTGAGAAATGGCAAAGAATAAGTTCACCAACTGACAATTTTGCCTGGGGCCAAAGCTGAATGTAACATTAATAATAGTCATTGATATTTTCTGGACAAATTTTGACATCTTTAATGACGGAATTGTTCCTTTGTGCATGCGATTCTGGAAAATCCATTAATGTTCTAATCAATACCTTGCTACTTTAAGCATTGTTTATTTTAAATCACCATAAAGATGTGTTTGACTGTGTGTCATAAGAAGGATTTTCCATCTTTGCATTTCTCTTTAGTATAAGGGAGAGGTGACTTTTTTTTTTTTTTTTTGAGACAGCATCTCACTGTATCACCTGGAAGCTTTTGAACCCCTGAGCTTGAGAAAATCCACCTGCCTTAGTCTCCCACAGTGCTAGGATTACGGGTGTGAGCTGCTGCGCCCAGCCAGGAGAGGTGACCTTTTAATTTCTGTAGGAAGGATTAATGATTATGTAGATTTTTTTTGTATATAACATCATCAGAGAGAAAAACAACAGCCTTTACTTTAATGGATGCTCAGCAAAATGGCATTACCTTCACTCTCCTCTCAAAATAAATAACCAAATAATTACTTATCTTGTTCCATTTTCTTAGTGACAAGTTTCATTAGTTGAAGACATTTTTTAAATCCCACAATTTCCATATTTGCTATCATATTACTTCTAAAGATGTCAAACTCCTGCTAAGCCACAAATAAGATACTCAATGCCAGTATGTCAAACACAAGTTTTCATCCAGAGCTCAAAAACATCTTGTGCCACAAACAGAATGGCAATTACTGATGCAAAAAACGTAGAGCTCCCTCAAGGCTTTCAGGAATCTTGATTATTTAATCAGTGTTCTTGATTTGTAAAGCTAGGTAGTTGATGTCTCCCAAAATGTGTCACGTTGGACGTTCTCCAGATGGGGTGCCAGTTTTCATTTGAGATTAAAGAGGTAAAATCCAAGAAAAAAAGGTTTTCCACCATCTCGGACTATAGCTCAACTTATAGCATATGACAAATAAAAGTTGGCAGTCTGCTTTGCTCGTGATTTTAAAACAGAACCTTCATTGAACTGTCAGTTACCAAATGAGGTGATTAACTCTGAAGTTGATTAAAGATTTATTCTATGTTTTTAGTACTGACAAGTTTCCTTTTTCTTTCTTTCTTTCTTTTTTTTTTTTAGGGGGAGTCTAGTTCTTTTGATTTAATTTTCACCTCTTGTTTCAGATTTCATTATGCCATTTAGGTTTTTATATGTGTACTTACTGGTGCTATTTTCAAGGGTTTTCGCGTATACAAATGCAAAATTAATGTAGAGCATGTATTACACTGAAGGAAACTAAATCACAAACATTTGTCTCGTAGTTATACTAGGAGTACCATAGTGACATTCAACCACCTACAGATATGTCTCTCCCTATTTTTCAGTCCTTTCGTATTATGTGTACACATTCTAGTTTTCCGGAATTTGAGCCCCTGCTTTACACCAACATCATTCCTGAGACTGACAGTTCTACTGAAGATTCGGGGACAGCTACGAGGTAAGGGGTTGGACGAAGGCAATATTCAGACGAAAAGTGTTCAGTAGTATCAGTACTAAGAAACTAAATACCTCGGAGTCTAAAAGTCCAAAAGCAGTCACTTCAGAAGGCCAGATTGGGCCACAGCCAGGAACCCAGACCACAAGGTATATTAAATGAAGGGCATCAGGCTAACCCTAACCAACAGGCAGAATCAAGCTATTTGGAAATATTCCTTTTTACAACTCTTGCCATCACTTTAACTTTAATCCTATAAAACATCTTTCGATTTCTTTAGCTGATCTTGCTCTCTGATTTTGGGCCTTGGATGACAAGCTCCTTTATGCCCAGGCCACTCTTTCCCTTTCCTCTCCCCTTTCTCCAATATTCCCTGGGCAATAAGGTGGCTTCCCTCTCAATTTTCAGTCAGGTTTCACCGGTAGCAGGAAGACTCTGATGACTGCCCCTGTGCATGTATATGGTCCCCTGGGATCCAACGTATAACATGTGCCAAGGACCTTGAAGGTAGGAGTAGGAATCATGTTGATATTTACACATCCCTGTATCTGCAGTATCCAGCATAGCACCTTCCAACTGCTCAATCAATATTTGTTGAAGGAGTAAAGCATTGCTTATGGGTGTGGGTGGCTGTGGGCACTTGAGTATAAGCAGGAAATTGTTTGCAGCTTATCGAAGAGTGTGCATTATAGTGGTAGAAAACATGATATCCACAGGGGCAGGGGCAAAGGAACTGAGATTCTTGACAGTGATATAGGGCAAGGGTCTAACTTCAGAGAACTCCATCCAACAGTCCCCAGCATGCTGGTTTAGATATCAAGAAAGCAGCTAATAGTAATAATGCTTTCCAATTTCACTGCACTTCATACTCAAAGGATTTATTGAGCTTTATAAACACTGATTAATCATCCTTGCCCCAGTGAGGTGGGTAAGAGTTATTATGCTCATATTATGGAGAGGAAAACAAAGGCAGAGAGAGAGATTAAGTGGTTAACCCAAGGTCAGGCGGTGAGTCATGGGGAGCTGGCACTTAGATATGGAGTTTTAAACATGCAGTTCTGGGCTTAGTCTATTAAGCACAAAACTGGAAGTTGGATGGCTTCCCCGATTGTCCTAGGAAGGATGAGTAGCTCCCTTTCCCAGGCCTCCCTATCTCTGTTGCATCACTATTGCAATTATCTTGCTGGAGGCCAGGTATAGCGTCTAGCATTTTCCATATCTTAAGTCATTACATCCTGAAGACAATAGACTTAAAATGAGTGTTATTTTTAACACTTCAAAGATGAGAAAACCAAGACTCAGAACTATTAATTAGCTCTTTAGTAGGACACTTGGGACTCAGAGCGTCCATTCTTGGAAGTCAAAGCCCAGGCTGTTTTACATCCTATAACTTAAACACTGTGTACATGTTATTGCAGGGAGCAGGTTGGGAAGGGGGGTCAAGGGTAGACAGTATAATTCATGGAGGACAACAGAGTACAAGGATATAATTGGTCTCTAGCAAGTATTTGCGGAAAAACCAAAAGCAAGTAAAAATCACTCTGAAGATCCTGGGAAGCTGAAGCTGGACTCTGGTGTTCAAACGGCTCCAGGTTCCAGAAGATAAGTGACATGAAGACACGGACACAGACACAGACACCATGGGGGGACTGCCTGGATGTCTCTCATGATGCAAATGGGGGCATACTGAGGACTACTTCAATCACTTCTCATGTCCTGTCCATCTCAGCAAGACTCAAGCATCTAGTTTTATTCCTTCTCATGTATAAGTATCCAAAAAGTGAATTAAAAGATTGGCAGACTAAGAAATTCATTTTATAGTTCTGCCTCAATTAGAGACAATCTAATAGTAACCTAAATATCCAATAAATGGTAATAAACTCATTACTAATATTGTACAACTTACAGACATTAATTATAATGCATGGGAAGTGACCTTTCACCACTTAAGCTGTCCCAGGATGCAGATAAATGAAGACAGCAAGTTCCAAAACAATAAAGAGGTGGGTATTGTTTTCTGAAATAAAACATGTATAAACACATAGAACTCTGGAAGGATATGTGTTCCCAGACAGCAACACTACTTATCTCTAGGAAGTGGGATGATGAGCGTCTATCTTTTGTTGACGAATGTTCTTGTAATGAGAACAACAAAACCTATTTTTAATTTTGATAAAAATTTAAACAGATGCCTCTTGGGAAAGAATGGGTTTTGAACCACTGGAATCATAAAGCAGGCACCAGCTGCCACCTGCAAATCTCGGCTTTAAAATAAACCACAGAGTCGTGAACGTACTCCAGCCTGTGTTCTCTCTCCCTCCCTAGGACAAGGAATCCAGTGATTCATTCTGTTCCCCTCCACCTCACCCTGACATAACAAAGATGGAATGTGCACTATTTCCAAATCAAAATAGGCATAGTGCAGTAAGAAGCACTTCCAAATGATGAAATTAGATTCGAAGTTAAGACAAAATATGTTTAACTGGCTTTTAAAGAAATTCGGCGGAACACATTACTATAAACAGTACATTTGGGCAGCCAAACAAACTTTGCCCAGAGAAAATCAATTTTGCTCCCCAAACAATGAGAAAAATTACTTTAGATTCAACATTAAATATTGTCGTAAGTATTTTTTAAGAAGCATTTCTATAACTCTGTAGAAATAGGAGTCAAAGGATGCCTTTGTTACCATGGTAACAATCTCCCTCGGAAGAGCCAAGGATGAAGCAGCATACATTCGCCCTGCATATATTTGGCCAATCAATAAACAAAGGACTTAATCTGCATGCATCGCATTAGGAAAATGGTCAAGGTATTCGTAATGAGGAAAAAGCGTGGAGGGTGTGGTGTTCAAAGAATTCTGGGTCCAATCATCCAGTCTAATTTTCAACTGAGAATTGTCAACATTTTCTTCATTAGGAGCCCATTATCAAGATGAACTATTGCTGAAATGCCTACGAATCCCTGAAAAATGGAAATGTTCATTATAGAATTGTAACATGTCAGGGTGTATAAGGGTGATACCCTGTGATAAGTGTACGAAGAAAATGTGTGATACTATGAAAAGGGCACAATACCCTGGATCCCTAAGCATTAAGATATTAATGATAACAGCTTATATTTTCTGAGTATTTGCCATGGGCCAAAAATAAACTAACTTATTTCATTGAATTTTTCAAACAACCTCAAGAGTTACTACTATGAACTTTGGTTCCCCTTTCTTTAAGTATTCTACTGCCTCTTTTCATTTTAAATTTCAAATTAATATAAGGGTACAAAGGATTGGGTTCCAGTCTTTGTGTTTATTAGGTAAAGTTCAAGTTGTAGTTGAGCTCTTCACCAGGAGGTGTGCCATATACCCCTACTTGGTGCCTGATAGGGGACAGCTTACCAATCTCCCTCCCTTCTGCTCTCTCCCTGCTCCCCCTCCCCAAGTGGATTCAATTCAACTTGAATTCAGTTGTTTTTTCCTCTGGTGTGAGTATGTAGATGTTCATCTGCTAGTTTCATATTAATATGGAGTACACTGGATACATATGGAGTACATTTTCTATTGTGATACTTTACTCAGCAGGATGTTCTCCAAATCCATCTAGGTAAATACAAAAGATGTGAAGTCTCCACCTTTCTTGATGGCTGAATAGTACTCCATGGTATATTTATACCATAGTTTGTTTATTCATTCATGACTTAATGGACACTTCATTCCCATGTTACAAATAATGTGAGAAGTATTATTCTAATTTTGCTAAAGGATCCTCACACTTAAAGATTCAAGTCAATAGCCTGAGGTCATCCACTTGGAGAATATGGGAGCTAGGGATTCAAATTCAAGCCATAAATGACAGAGGCATGTTCTAGCTATCTACCACCCCCAAAGGCCAGCTTTGCCAGTGATCATTAAGATACCTCGGTGAACTCTATAGTAAATTGCCTTTTATGCTGAACTCAATGAACTGGCCTGGGACTGGGAACCCCCTCCCCAAAGAGTTTAAACGTGGTGTGCTGTGTGTTGGTGCATCAGTCCCATAGCCACCTTGTGTTCTCTGTAGTTTTATGATGTGTGTTACTTGAAGTTAAAATACACGGATCGTGCAGTTGAAAAGTGTATGTACTGCCATTCAGCTAAAATTGTGCTCTGCATTTACAAAGCTGTTTTGTAATACAGTAAAACTATGTTGTAGTGAGTGAAGTTTGTCATTACTTCCTTAATTTGTTTTTAATTAGTGTATTTAAATATTGATATCAAATTAATACAGGGTTTATGGTACAGCATGGTACAGTATGGGGTACAGAAGTAGTTAGGCCGATTTTTAGTAGTAACTCTCAAGCAATTGGAAACTGTATTTATCTGGAACCTACCAATCCCTAAGGATGCTGGATCGCAGAGAGATTGTTGTACTTTACTTCTGTGACCCAGACTCTTCAAGTTCATGTAAAGGGATAAAGGAGGTTAAAATTACATAAAGAAAGCATGCTCTTCTCCTTGAAATTCTTCAGTTCCTCAGAACCAACTTAAGGCATTGTGAATATTAACAGCCCTTGACTTATTTGGCATTAGAAGGAGCTGAGAATATTATCAGGCTACAATCTTATTTTACTTCCTGAGTGCGATTTCCTTTCCCTTGAACTTGTGAGCAGAATTGCCACCAGCTGACATGCACACACAAGCACTCACATACATCCCCTGCTCTGGGTTTCTTCTCATATTTTCTGACTCTGGTCATGTGAAATGGTCACAAAAAATGGGGCATCATGAAAGACAACAGAGGGGGAAACAGGAAAGAAGAGTCATCAGAACACTAGCCCAGTGACTTTGGGGACATCTGGGACATCACTTGTCTAAGCCTCGATATTCTCTACAATAGCAGGAAAGCATAGAAGGTGATTTCTTCTAAAGAACAGTCTGGGTGGAACCTTCCATGATATGACTGTTTATCTGTGAACTGAGTGGCCCTTGTTCGTATGAGCCCTCTCAATTCCTTTTATCCTCTTTATTTATTTTATTTAATTAATTAATTTTTTTGAGACAGCGTCTTAGTAGAGTGCCATGGCATCACAGCTCACAGCAACCTCCAGCACTTGGGCTTAGGTGATTCTCTTGCCTCAGCCTCCCAAGTAGCTGGGACTATAGGCGCCCGCCACAATGCCCGGCTAGTTTTTGTTGCAGTTTGGCCAGGTCTGGGTTCGAACTGGCCACCCTCGGTATATGGGGCTGGTGCCCTACCCACTGAGCCACAGGCACTGCCCTCTTTCATCCTTTAAAAACATTTTTTTCATACCTGATAAAGAAAATTAGTCATTGGCTTGGTGCCTGTAGCTCAGTGGCTAGGGCACCAGTCATATACACCAGAGCTGGCAGGTTCAAATCCAGCCTGACCTGCCAAACAACAATGACAGCTACAACCAAAAGATAGCCGGGGCGTTGTGGTGGGCACCTATAGTCCCAGCTACTTGGGAGGCTGAGGCAAGAGAATCATTTAAGCCTAAGAGTTTGAGGTTGCTGTGAGCTGTGACACCATGACACTCTACCAAGGGTGACAGAGTAAGGCTCTGTCTCAAAAAAAAAAAAAAAAAGAAAGAAAGAAAATGTGTTGTTTTTTTACCGCTCTATAGTTGGCTGCCTTCCAGATATTAACTTACCTGCACCACACAAAGATCACCTTCATAATGTCCATAATTTCGCCCTATCTTGAAAACTTGAGACTTTTCTTTTTCAGTGTTTTCATTGACATTCTGTCATTATACAAATTATTCCTCTGGGAGAGAGATGAAAATTAAGGATAGGACATCAAAACGTTTCCGTAAGTGATCCAAATTTTAATATTAATATTTTCCTCAATATTAAAAAAATAATTGACTGAAGTATCAATAAAAAGTCAAAAGGGAGGCACTTTGGAAGTTGCAGGTATTTGGCAATAGAGTTAGGGAACTGTCTCACGTATCCAGAGTTTAAGATCAAGTAAAATATTTCTGTCACCTTTTACTGGGTTTATTTTAAATTATTTCACGAGACATTTTCATTATCACCATGTACTCAGAAAAAACAGCATTTAGCATCTGTTTTTTACTTGATGCCTTCATTTCCTTAGGTACAATCATAAATAGAGTCCCTGAATTTCATAGCCACCTGAGCAGAACATGAAGCTCATCTTTCTGCCATCCACAGGGAATGTTTCTCTGAAAGCTTGACATGTGAGTAGAGGGAGCCTCTCTTTCTTTGGTCATGTGGAGACAAGTTTTATACCTTCAAAGGCACAACCGAACGTGTCAATCGTCTGGCTTCTGAAGAAGCAAGCCCATTGTTGTCTCAGATACCAGCTGCAGTTTGCATTCACCTGGAAGGGTGTTTCAGACAAATTCTTTTTGAATATCAGGAAAAGGAGGCTTGTAGTTCGAAAAATGATTCTGTTTGCGGGTGGGGAATCAAGGCGTTCCCTCGCACCATCCTTCTAAAGCCGAATTTGCAAACTGCTGGCCCACTGGTTATCCCTAGAAGGAATTATAGAGGCTGTAGTGCTAGCTGAATTGTGTTTTACATTAGAATTAATTGCCAATGTTTAAAAATCATTAGATTTCACTGCTTCTCTCAAAAAATCTGGCAACGCTGGACCTGCGTTCCCACATGGCGACCATCTGCTGGAGCTGAGGAGGGGAGGGACACACTTCCGGGGGCTGGGCCATCCAGGTCCCCTTCCCCCACCGCTGTGATTGTTTGCTCTTCAGGGTGGCCAGTGTCATCATCCCTGGAGTTCCTTACAACAGGCCACGTCTCTGTTTTACTTAACCTGGACTGATAGAAAGGGACCAGGTGTGGCTTGGACACCAACCATCAGGAATGATGACAGGCCCTGGTTTCATATCCTAGGGGTGGTGCTCCTCGCTTCCTGCTGTGTCACGTGCCCTTCTGCTGTAGGACAGCTCTCCTAGGCTAGCAAGTAGCCCGGGACACCCGGGGCAGTCTGTGTGGCACCTGAGGAGTTTGAGGCAGCCGCAGTTTTCCAACTGATGTAGCCGTGACTACCTGGCACTGAATACCAGCCATGCCTTGGGCAGCTGAGTGTTAAAGTTAGAGCTCTCAAGTTAGATTCTCTTTCCTCAGCAGATGTCAGTGGACCAAGCTGGAGGGTAGCACTGCAAAGCTGAAAACTGCTCCAAACCCTTCTCTGCGTCCAGTCTTCCCTGCTATTGTAAACTCCACCCGGTTTGTAAAAAAGCCGTTTCCCAGAGAAAACGCTAAATGGCACATGGATGACTCCCAACAGGATTGGTCCTACGAGCAGGAAAACCTGGTTATTGATAGAGACGATGAAGCCACGAAGGCTTTACATTTCAGTCTTCCGTGCGAGCATCTCAGAGCGCTTAATTCATGAATTGCCACACTTGATTATGTTTTAATTTAAAATGACTCTCTGGATGTCATGACAGCAACTCTCAGAGCCTCCTAAGAAGCTTCCTACATGATCTATATCAGGATTTCTTAACTTTAGCTCTACTGGTATTTTAGGCCAGAAAATGTTTTGTTGATGGTGAGCAGGGCCAGCCCTTCACATTGCTGGGTGATCACCGTGGCCCTATTCTCTACCTCATCGATACCAGCAACCATCCCCTCTCACGACAATCAAAAATTGCCAAATCTCTCTTGGAGGGCAAATGAATTTCAACGGAGAACCCCTTGTTCATAGACAGCTATGTGGCCAAAAATTGTCTGGTTTACAACCCAAAGAGTAACATCATAATGTATCATTAGAAACATAAGAATGCCTTATTTTTATATTATTACTACTATGACTACTACTAGGAATTCGACAGTTTGTGATTTTGTTTAACCCAACCCTTTAATCACCTTTTTGTCTTTGGGGAAGATAGTTTTTAGATCGTCATTTGTTCTTGCCAGACTTCTGGTTTTTGTCTTTCTGAGTTGAGGAAAAGTACAGATAGCTTTGTTTTATGTTCCCCAATCTCATTAAAGTCCTAAGTAACTTTTATATTTTTTGGGAACACTTGTTATGATTTCAAGGTCTTTCCTCCAGAACGCTGACTTTGATTTTGAAAACACACATGTGCTTAATTACTAATTTGCCTGCAAATATCAGACTATAAAGAAGAATCAGATGTAGAGAAGTGAAGCGTTTTTCTCTCCAGCCAAAGATTGCTCATAAATTTGATCCTTACATTTGCCTTTGATTTCTTTATAGTTAAGAATCTCGGGCATTATCTACAGACACAGTATATCAAATAGTTTTTCCTACCTCCTGTTCAGCTGTTTTCACAACATTACCATAAACTACTGCTCACATAATTGACAGAGAACATCTACTAAATCCTGAAAGTACCTTTGAAACCAGTAAAAATGATTGAATTAAGCCCAGTGTTGTTTTAATATTTAATAATACCACCATTCACCTGGTTAGAGCTTTTGTAGCTGTACTTCCTGTCTCCTCCCTCATCGCCTGACTGTAATAAGCCCTGTAGAATGAACCTTAAGAATGTTTTGAAATTCTTCCTTCCCCCATCACTATCCTTCAGAATTTGCATGGGCCCTCGTTTCCTCTGCCCTCCTCTGTTGCAGTGACCTCCAATTAGAGTCATGCTCTCTCAGATCATCTACTGGGTTGATGCCACAATTATTTCGTGTAAAACCGAAGCCTGATTTTATGTCTTTCTGTAAAAACTTTCAATCACTTCCCGTTGCTAACAAGAGGAAGGCACAATTCTATGTGATGCATACATAAATATGCCAACGGGGTTCCAAAGCATCCTTCCACCCTCGGATTCTGCCAGTTCCCGCTATGCACTAATGGTTAAGCTCACAGGCTAGTCACGAAAGAGCCCAGTCCATTCTCTCCAATTTTGTTGTCCCCTGAGTTTGTGACACCCTCTGCTGTGCTACCTAGAAATGTTCCATGACTTCTTCTAAACCCCCCTGGGGTACCACTTTTCCTGGATTTTCTACCTTCTCTTAGAAAACTGAACCTCTTCTTCGCAACTGTTCTGAATCTTCTACATTAGCATTTTACTATGTTGTCTTAGAATCCCGGATTTGAACATCCGTCTCCTTTACTAGACTGTGAGTTCCTATAAGACACAGAATTGAATTTGATGTTTTTAATAGGTATATCTTACTCTTGGTAAAGGGTCCATCACACAGAAAGGCAATTTAAGTAGGGCGCTGGCCCCATACATTGAGGGTGGAGGGTTCAAACCCGGCCCTGGCCTAACTGCAACAAAAAAAAGCTGGGCGTTGTGGCGGGTGCCTGTGGTCCCAGCCACTCAGGAGGCTGAGGCAAGAGAATCACCTAAGCCCAGGAGTTGGAGGTTGCTGTGAGCTGTGATGCTGCAGCACTCTACTGAGGGCAACAAAATAAGACTCTGTCTCTTAAAAAAAAAGGGGGGGTTCTCTCACATGGAAAGTGGATATTACTGAGTGAATGCCTTATTTGGAAACTTGTAATCTATTTAAATTATTTCTTAAACAAATATTTATTGAATTATTTCTGTGTCCCTACCTTCTGTTCTAGGTAATTAACATGTATTCAGAGACATAGAAAATAAATGTATTCATACAGTTGCATACTATTTATAGTGGGGAGAATTTTCTTACAGACATGATCAGGGAGGCTGCTTTTTACTTAATTTTTTAAAAACATATAGATCCAACTTCAACTCTATTATATAAAACATATAACATAGTTAGCAGAGTGCCTAGTGCTTATAAAAGCTAAATATAACCTGGTTAACATTATTATTGTTATCATTATTATAAATTAGGGAATATGTCTCAAATTGAAAGCATCCCATAATGTGAAATAATAAAGAAGCTACAATAATCAAAATGTGTCATTTCTACCCAAAATATTTTTCTACATTTTAGTATATCTTTTAACTCCATAAATATTTACTGAGTCCAGTAATTAAGAAAAATGGATAAGGGTGTCCACTAGAGTGGAATTTGCCAGATCTAAAAATATAGACATGTCCCTTTCCCTAAATTTCAAAGATTTCCACTTAAAAGGTAAATGAAGCCTAGAAGTGATAGTATGTTATGAAATAAAAGATTGATCTTAAAAGATAGATTACTATATGATAAAGAAGTCACTTTTCTATTGATAATAATACTCACTAACCACATATCTGAGTGTTTTATATGCAAAGAGTCCACATGGGATGGCGCCTGTGGCTCAGATGAGTGAGCCAGAGGTGGCGGGTTCAAACCTAGCCCTGGCCAAAAACTTCAAAAAAAAAAAAAATTACACAGTGGTCCTCGTTTGTGATGGGAATTAGTAGGATATTATCCCTTTTCTGTATTTGGGTTCCCTCACTTTATGCCACATACTGCTAAATGAATTTACTTAACTGTAATTATTCCTTCTACTGTCCTATGAACCATCTATGGTATCTTTTCTTATTTCTGGTTTTTGTTATAGTTCGGATTTTTTTTTTCAGATAGATATCTTGGGTTTAAAAACCAGTGAAAACTTGTACAATGGGCAAATTTTTATTTTAAAATAAAGGTGTTGAATATAAATGTTTTAACACAATAACTAAGAAAATGCTGTGAAGGCTATGTTGACCAGTTTGATGAAAGCATTTCAGATTGTGTGTAAAACCAGCACATTGTACACCAGGATTGCATTCATGTACACAGCTATGATTTAATAAAATAAATAAATAAATAAATAAAAGATTAGTAAAAATCGACTGTTTTTATATTTGTTAACATTGGGATTGTGGTGTCCACTAAGGTGTCCATTCAGCACTGGGGGCTTTTGATCCATTGAAAAGTGTCTGTTCAGAATTGAAGTATGCTCTGACATCGCAAAGATTTAGTCCAAAAATTAAGTCACATATACATAAGAAATTATATAACTACACATGACTACATGTGAGAGTGATATTTTGGATGTTAGATAAATATTGATATTAATTCCATCTTTTTAAATATGGCTATTAGAGAATTTTAAGTTATAATCACAGATCACTTTGTAGTTCTCATAAGTCAGTGCTGGTGTTGACACTATATTCCTAGAATGATTCATGCCTTTGTTTGCCTTTTTTGCTGTGTTGAATATTATTGAAAGAGAATTACGAGATCACTATTCCAGCAACCAAGTTTTACAGGGAGGCCACAGAGGCCCAGAGACATCCTCGCCTATCGTCAAGAGAGTGATTTGAGTCATGGCAGGAACTTGAGCACATAGCTTTAGACTTCCAGTCCTGAGCTAAGTTACCTGCAAGGTACCTTGCCGTGAATAGTTACTGGAAGAAGAAATGGATAGATAACCACTGTTGCCATGCTGCACTGCATTCATCTTCTTCTATGAGATTTTGACATGAATCTTCCTTGTGCACTTTGGGGGAAAAGGCAAAGCGATTGTGTTCAGTAATGATAGTGATAAAGTTAGCTTCATAAAAAACCTAATAAATTACAATAGGGAGCCATGAATAGTAAGAGATAATGACCGATGAGATGGACATGTTAAAATATCTCCGACCACCCCTATACTTCAGTGACTTTTTCTACAAAGTAGAAAGAATGAGGCTGTGTCGATGAATGAAATATAAAACCTACATTTCTTGGGAAGGAGGCATCCGTCTTTTTCTATTTGTAAATGCTGACGAGCAGAGTTTAAGAAGGGCTAATGTCACCCATTCATCTTAATTAAAGAGTTAATTGCTCGTGTATCCTGATTTAGTTAGTGAAGCCTGGGAGCCTGGGAAGCCCTTGCCTCTATGTATTTTATTGACCAACGTAATGACATCATCAGTAAGTCTCAGGATTTATTCACGCCTCACCCTATCCTCATAATGTTAATAGCCTTGTACATGATAAAACTTTCAAGAGGAAAAGAGTCCTTGTGCCTGGCATAGAATACCAACAGGACAGTGGCTGACGCTGCAAAGTGTAATGCGTCAGCTGTCATTGAAGCAATTTTTTTTTTTTTTCAAAATCTAGACTCTTGAGTGTAGTAAAAAATAATTGCAAAGGCTCATTTGGGGGAAATGTTTGTGTGGACAATCATGTAGCAGGTTTTCATAATTACACATTAAATATTTGAAAGTCGGCCCTGTTCACTGACTATTACAAAATCACAGTTGAAGTCAGGTAAGCACATGTCACAGAGAGAATAAGACTGTTAGCCTGGTTAAAACAATTGCTTTCGAAGCAGAGGTGGCTAAAATATATTCAAGACACACCTACACAAAAACTCAGGGTAAAAAAAAAAAAAAAAAAGAGACCAAATAATCAAGCCGTGAACTGAATAAGGAGATTCCTAAAAAGAAGGGTTTTTCGACCTGGAAAACAAGAGTATGCCTCAAAGTTCTCTCCCATTTGCCCAGAAATTATGTGTTGAGGTGAACTAAAAAGCGACATGCACACATGACTAATTTTAGACTAACACCCTGTGCTAATACATTTTTAAAAAAATGAAAAAAAGAGACAAAAATCAAGGAACAGCAGGGGGAAAGTACGATCTTGAGGGCAGACAGAGCAGAAACACGGAAATGATGCTCCGAGTTAATGGGCCTTTCTGTGTCTCTTTTCACACGGAGCTCCAAGCAGTCCTAGTTAAAGTTAATTAAAGTTAGTGCCTTGCTTCTGCAAATAAAACCGGTTCAGGAACCAGCCCTTGTTTCTGTGCTGCTGCTTACATATTAAATACCACGTTACAGCCCAGGTAAGTACATTGTGGTGATATTAAGAAAAAGGTACAAAGACAAAAGGTTAGAAGGTGCAAGGAAGTTAAATAAATAGCATAGTCCTGGAGGGAAAGTGTGGTGGTCTCGTACGGGCTAAGGTGTAACAATCACCTTCTCTGCCCTCTGATAGGTCAGGTCACTTGTCCCCTTGTCAGTGTGTACATCTGTAGAATGGTGACATTTACAATGCTTCCCCCACAGAGTTTCGGGAAGGCCTCCTGAGTTGGTGAATGTAATACTCAGTAGCAGGTGGTGAGCTCTGTCTAGGCGTGAACCATAATTATTATTCTTATGAGCAATTTTTGAGTCTGCCCTTTTAAGATGATGATTCATGAGAGTCTCTTTAATGTAGAGTCAGAAATTTCATTTGCCATTGTCTCCTTAAAGTGCTCATTGTTTTATATACATAAGAAAAAATCGTTCTGTTGTGATTTTGCACAGAGAGGCAGCCTTGTGCTGTGAAGTCCGGCAAACACAGACTTCGTCGCTTTCTACCTCTTTGTGCCTTTCTGACCTTGGGAAATTGGCCTAACATCTCTAAGCTTTGAGGGTTTTTTTTTTCCTATCAAATCAAGATAAAAATAAGATATTCATGTAGTGGTTGAGAAGATTAAAGAATATGATGATTTTAAAATCTTAAAATAGTGTCTGGGAGCTGAGAAAATAATGATAGCGTTTTTACATTTTTCTTCTTTTAATTATGAAGGGAATGATGATATATATAAAAAGAGAACAAATCTAGAAAGGAATATTATTGAACATTAATGGCGGTTATCTCTGGGGGTGAGATAATGAGTCCTTTTTCTTCATTTTTTTCCCCCTTTTTCTTCCTTTCTTGTTTCTCTGCATTGCTCATTTTTCAACAGAGAACGTGGTGGGGATAAGGGATAAAAGTGTGCTGGAAACCAAGTGTTACAGTTCAGAGGAAGGAGAACCTGCTTCCAGCTGTGGGTGATTAACTGAAAGTTACTAGATAGGTGGGATTTCTCCAGGTGAAAATGGAGGGAGATTATTGCAGATAAAGGGGACGGGGCAAAGTTTCAAAGGAGAAACCCAGAGAACAGCAAGCAGGCCTGATGTGCTACGCTCGGAAGGTCTCTAGAGGGACAAAGGATGAGGCTGAAGAACTGAGTCGCAGATTAAAGAACTGGAAATGTATCCTTTCGTTAGTCAATGGCCACCTAAGGGGGTGAGAAATGGGACTGTGGGGTCCCAAATTAAGCAGTGCTTATGCTTTAAAGTAGCATGGAAGGCAAAAATCAAAGATAGGCAAAATTAGCCATGCGAATCATTTGAAGCTCTCATAACCTACGGCGTGGGGGAGATGCATCTCGTGTAATGACTGGAGACAAACCAAACGTTTTACAAGACTGAATATTTGGAACTACAGAGTTAGACTAAAGAGGGAACAAAAGGGAAGTCTATGTGCAGGTGTCCCAGGGCTCCTAAACAGTCATCTCTAAGAAAGTCTCTAATGAAGCCCTAGTGTTGAATAGGAGGTGGGGATACAGATTCTGTTTCTGCGTACCTGCTAGTATTATGCCATTCAGTGGACCATTCATAATAGTAAGCTGCTCGGATTTTATACCCATTAATAGGTTTGTTTGTGATTTTGATCAGAGAATCTGATCAGACTAGGTACTTTCTCTGAAAGTGCCTACCAGACGGTCATTGGCACTAAAACCAGTGGAATCATATCAAATGTACAGGTAAGATTGCCAGTGAAGGGGGCTAAAGACGATGTCATGAGGATTAGAAACTGAGGCCAGAAACTGAAGGATAGAATTCATCACTGAATAAATGATTCAAGGAGACAAGAAAGGTTGCCTTAGGGACTTGGGAAAATAATTGGACTGACTGTCATGTTAGAAATGCAGTTAGAGGATTGCTGGTGAGGGGCCAGAAAGGACTAGAGATGTTTTGATAAGAAGCAACTGAAGTCACAGTGCATATGAAATTTCAGGAGAACTCGCAGAGGGAAGACAGGCCAGAAAATAAAGGTTTTGCAAGTGGATGTAGTTGACCAGGAGAGCAAATCCATTCAGGGTCTGAGTTTTACTCTCTTTTCCTAAAGCCTTGACTTTTACCGGGACTCTTATTTGTTGCATAATGGTAACTAGTTGACTTAGCTGAAATTATTGAGGATGCCATCTGCAGAGGCCTTTATAAGGACTGAGGAATTATGTGTTATCTTCATCATTAAAAACTCCACAAACTTAAGTCAACTCTTGGTTCATTCCATTTCTTCTATCAGTTCTTCAGACACTTTTCTCCTAAAAGGGTTTTTCAGACTATCCTTCATTATGATTTTCCCAACTTTCTGAGGGTATAATTACAGAAATACTTAACCATTTTTTATGAATTTTTTTAAGGCAAAAGTCTACCTGAAATTTAGACCTGTGAAGTCTTTTTGTTTTCTAAGTTGAGATGTATTTTTCTTCCATATTAGGATAAGTATGTATTTAAATTATAATTTTAAAATAATGAACATTTAATAGGAAAAAGAGAAATGTTACTGAAACTGAAAATATGAGGGGAAAAAATATGACCAGTTCCAAAAATAATTTCAAATTAAAATAAAAGACTATAAATATTGACATTTTCTATAAAATGATTAAAAACAGTAGCTATAAGCTATTGAGCACCAACAATGCATTGGTAGCTGAATTAAAATGTTTATAGATGGTGTTATGGGCTTAATGAATTTGTGTTCTCCAGATTCACATGCTGAAGTCCTAACTGCTCCTGCCTCATCACGTGACTCTACTTGGAGATGGGTCCTTTAAAGAGGTGATTAAGGTCAAATTAGATTTTTAGGGTGTATCCTCATTCAATATAAGCACAGGAAATGAGGACACAGACACACAGACAGAAGATCAATAATACCCTGGGAAGACACAGGGAGAAGGCAGCCATCTGCAAGCCAGAGAGGGAGGGAGACCTCAGGAGAAGCCAACCCACCCAATACCTTGAACTTGGACTTCTGGCCTCCAGAACTATGAGAAAGTTGTAATGATAGCCCTAAAAGACTAATACAGACAATTTCATCCTCCAACTATACAATAAAGCTGATATCATTATCCTAATTTTTTCTCAAACAAGAGAAACATGAAGCTGAGAAAAGTTAATTCACCTGAAAATCATATTCTGAGAGAAGTCGAAACCAGATTCAAACCCCTATCTATCGTCATCTATTTAATTCCAAAGCTCAGCTCTGCCCAGTCTATGCAGCCAGTGCCCCATTTTATCCCTACTGTTAAGTACATTTAAATCTGTCCTATCAAATGTCTTCTACCCAGTTATTATACTTTTTATTTTAAAAATATTAATCAGAAGTTAAAATAACTCAGCACGAAGTAATTACTCAGAAAAATATTTGTTGCAGTGCCACGACCACTTGAATAACAGTAAGTTTTTATAGACCCGAATCTTATTTTGAGATAGAGTTTCTTTTAGATTGAAGTACTTTTTAAAATAAATATAACTCTGGACCAGCCTGGTGTAAGAATGGAAACTCTTCCAATACTATCCACTTACTAATAAACTTGTGCAGAGAGCGGAACAGAGCAGAGGAGTTATAATTCTTTGCCTGTACCTGGTAGCAAAGATTTCTGATATCGTCATGTAAAAAATTGAAGAATAAAACCTCCCAAGGAGCTGATGTGGGAAAGCGGGACACACTGAAAGATAGGTGGAGAGAAGACCGTGAAGAACTTTAACAGCACAGAGCCACGGAAACAAGAAGGAAAATAAAAAAGGACTGAGAAAAAAACATGCAAGAAACTTCAGAGGCAAAAAATAAAGATGTTAATCTCCTGATAAACATAACATGTTGAGGGAGAAAAAGCCAGCAGAATCTCATTCCACTGAACTGAAATGATTCAGTGGGGAGAAATACATTTTTAAAGATTCAAAAGAAAAGGGACCAGAGAAATCAAGTACAAGACAATCCAATACGATAATAAATGACAAGGCAGGCAGAGAAATATTGTATTGACAGGAGAGATTGATTCTCCGCATTGGAACAAGAGAGCCTGAGTAAGGGGAGGTCATTCCTTCATATTTCCAAACAAGAGTGGTTTGGGGAAAGGGGGAAAGCAATTAAGAAAAAAATAATCAAATAAAAATCAAGTGAAAAGTGAAAATGACTAGCAATTATGTGCTACTAGGGGAGAAAAAGGCTGTCCAATGAAGATTTAAGTTGAGCAGAAGTACATAAAGAGATATCATTAGATTGTCAAAAACATCCAGCAGTACAATCAAGAAATATAGATAGGCCTTTGGTGCACGCACATATTTTCATGATTGAAGGAAATCAATAACTTGCAAAAACCCTTTGCAAAAGGACAAAGTTGATATGTTTTCATTAGAATTATCAGTTTTTCTAAACTTAGCTCAGAGGTGTAGCAGGAGTGCTCAAACTCATTCTTAGACCATGAGCAAAATCGTATCTGCTTTTAGGGGTTGTTAAGGTGGGCCGGGTCATTTAGCTTTTATTTCCCTTTTTATAAAACAGGCATAAGCTATCAGTCCTGCCTACTTTGTTATGCTCTAAAAAAGATTTTTAG
Source organism: Galagoides demidoff (assembly GCA_963574575.1). Taxonomy (NCBI): domain Eukaryota; kingdom Metazoa; phylum Chordata; class Mammalia; order Primates; family Galagidae; genus Galagoides; species Galagoides demidoff. Next base: position 183,954 of record CAUYQV010088431.1, read on the forward strand.
AAAAATTTTCTGAAAATCTGAGCCTAATTTTGCCTTGGGAAGGCAACCTGGTATAACAGGAAAAGAGTGTGGTTTGGAATGAGAGAAATCCCCATGTCACCTAAGAGAAGTGTTTTTCACCTCTGACCCTCAGTTTCTTCACCAATGAAGTGAGAACAATAACTGTATTTCAAAAAGTAGTGTGAGGATGAAGCCAGAAAACCTAATAAACATTCACTAAAAATGAATTATCCATCATGATTAAAAATCATTATTTGCCACATAGTTGGCGTTCATTATCTGACACATAGTAGATGTCACTACAATGAACAATTTCAAATATCATTCCCATCATCATTCTATTGCTAAAGCTGATATAGTGCTATTTTTTCAATGGCTGTGACATTATGGGCCTTATTGTGGGGTATACAGCGTTTAAGTCTGGTTCTCTAGCTCTCAAAAAAAATCCTGAAGGGGCGAGTCAAGTCATGTCATTCCTTTGTTCAAACTCTTCACAGGTTTCTACCTGTACTCATAGTCAAAGCCAGGCTCATACATAGACCGGCCTACAGAGACCTAAAAGGTCTTCCCTCTTCTCTGCACATGACTTGTCTGAGCTGATAACACGCTGCTCTCTTCTCTTCCTTCCTCTCCAGCCACACTGGCCCCCTTGCCACTCTCAGACGCCCTCCACCCCAGGCCCATTGTCTCTTATGCCTATAGACCAGCTGTCCCCTCTGCCTTATACTGCCCTCCTCCACCGTCTCAGGTCTTAGTTCAAATGTCATTTTCTTAGTGAGCCTTCCTTTAACCACTCTCTCCCTCACCACTTCCCAATTTCATTATTTTCCAAAGTGCCTTTCTATCTCATTACTTATACATTTTATATTATTTTTATACTTATTGTCTCTCTCCATAGAATGTCAGCTCTTTAAGGATAGAAGTGTTGTCTGTTTTTAACTATCTCTTTAGCATTTGAAATATATGGGGCACTCAACACATAGAGGGTGCCCCCCCCATATACATTTTAACAAAAGAAAAAGGAAAAAAATTGTAGCATTAATATTACTTAATGTATTAAGTAATATATTATATACTGATAATGTTTATTATCTTGGATATTGTATCTTGCGTATCTTGTAATTGCAGAAGTCAGATGTGACTTGAGTATTACAGTTTTAATACGGATTTTTCCTTTTTTAAAATGTGTATACATCATTTTGGCACCCTCTGTATTTGTTGAATAAGTTGAATGAATGTATGTACTAAGCTCTGGTGATAGGGTCATTATTAAGGTAAACGAAGCCTCAGTCCTCATGGAGCTTAAATTCCAGGAGAGGCAAGAAACAAGAGTGATTATATGAAAGGATACCTGCCTCCTACTCTGATGGGGAAAGAAAGGCTTCCTAGAATTAAATGCATTGCAAGTCACTTAATCCCCTAAATTTCAGTCTCCTCACCTAGAAACTACAGATAATCAATCCACTTCAAAGGGTGACTCTCAGATTACATAAGATGAAGGACATCACCTATCTGCCAGAGGAACCCGTCCCGTAAAGACACACAAGCTGGGTTTCACATCATTGCCGTCCTTCCTCACCAGCTTTGGTTTTACTATCTTCTAAAACCTAGCTCTCTAATTTTGCACCTTTCAGTCTTTATGTTAGGCATTAAAGACAGTAAGCAATTCTCTCAGCTACTATGGGTCTAAAGCAATCAGATTGGGTAGCAGCTATTGAGGAATCACTGATTAGTTCTAATCATCTGATCACTGAACACTAACCAAAATTAATGCAAAGTGGTCAAGTATTTTACACGGTAACTATCTCAAAAGATGTTATTTAAAGGACATTACTAGAATCCGCTCACCTCTCTGAAATTCTTGATTGCAGTGGGCTTTAACAGGCCCCTTCTGGGGAATTCATAGTAGAGAAAGGTGGCCATCTAACTTTAGAATTAGTATTAGTTTTCCATTCCGATGATACTGAAGTCCAAAAAGTTCAGCTGTGATGTGGCGATTGCTGATAGTTGTATATGTTATTCCTCTTTCCTACATACATCTTCATAAAAGATTGAAGCTAAGATACCTATGACGTTTGATGAAAAATGAGTGTTGCTTACACACACACAACACACATACACACATGCCTGTAGCAAATAGATTACAGGGATATGACATCTATCTGTCTATTACCTGTCCATCATAACTGGATTATTGTGTATAGGCACATAAATATATAAATAGGTGATAATGTGCTAGCTTATATATAAAGTATAAATGTTGGTGCTCTGTCTATATTATTTATATAGAATATATTGACTGTTTATGGTAAAAACATGAATATATACCTTTAGTCATTCCATAAACACATGCTTGAAATTTTTATGACAAAGGCATAAAAATGCATCACGACACAATTGTCAAAGGAAAACTTTCCAAGAAAAACAGCAGCAAAGGCATCAGTTAGCATTCCCTCCCCATGCTGCCTTTTTACCATCTTCTTTTTTTTTTTTACAATTGAACTCTGTCCTTAAGGAGGTAACATGAGACTATCTCTGTTTCCTAAACAGCATTAAATTAACTTCCCCTCTTTTTGTAAAAGAGTTATCAAGTGCTTTTAGGAGTAACCAATACATTGAGAATAAAAAGCATGGAAAACATCTGTCCCCAAGGAAATCCGTCCACTAGGAGAACATAAACTATTATTAATACTGAGTAAGACTAAAAACCATAAAGCAGGTACATAAGTGTGAAGAATAAAAAGCAAAACTATAGTCAAAACTTAGTGATCAAAACTTAGTCAGACATATGGTCAACATACTGATGCAATTTAAGAAACAATTTTACTTAATTATCTTCATGTATAATTTTTAAGTGCCCTATGGACTGCATTACATTAAGACCTTCAGATTCAAATTCTGAAAGTTCTATATTCACCTATACCACAGTCAAGTTAAAATTCAATGTAGGACCCTTTGAAATTGAGCAAAGGAAGAAGGTAGAATCCTAGACCCTTCTTCTTCTTCTTCTTTTCTTAGCAAATGATCAGTTTATTAATGGCTAAATAAATTCCATTAAACAGAATTTATGTTTATCTTTTTAAAAACTTTTTGTTGGATATTTTTGTCTGTACAGTTTCAGTATACATAAAGATGAGGTAATAGTCATTTTAGATTGTAGAAATTTTATAACCATATTGAAATTTTGCTTGTGATTTCAGCAGTTAAGAACTAGTTAATTGGCTCGGCACCTGTGGCTCAATCGGCTAAGGCGCCAGCCACATACACCTAAGGTGGCGGGTTCGAATCCCCAGCCTGGGCCCGCCAAACAACAATGATGGCTGCAACCAAAAAATGTCCAGGCATTGTGGCGGGCGCTTGTGGTCCCAGCTACTTGGGAGGCGGAGGCAGGAGACTCACTTGAGCCCAGGAGCTGGTGGTTGCTATGAGCTGTTATGCCATGGCACTCTACCCAGGGGGATAGCTTTAGGCTCAATCTAAAAAAAAAAAAAAAAAAAAAGAACTAGTTAATTAACTGGAGTGAGTCTTGGTAGAGCATATTTTTATTGCAAGAACTTGATGGATGCCTTTTAGAAAAGTGTTCTTGATGCATACAGGTTGGCAACAAGGGTGCTACCACACAGGTAGTTATCTTATGATTATCTGAAGGTGACTGAGAAATTTTTTCCTTCTTTCCTTCTTGTTCTTTACCATGGGTTTTTTTTTTTTTTTTTTGAGACAGAGCCTCAAGCTGTCCCCCTTGGTAGAGTGCTGTGGCATCATAGCTTATAGCAATCTCCAACTCCTGGGCTCAAGTGAGTCTCCTGCCTCAGCTTCTCTAGTAGCTGGGATCACAGTCACCTGCCACAGCACCCAGCTATTTTTTTTTTGGTTGCAGCCATCATTGTTGTTTGGCAGGCCCGGGCTGGATTCGAACCTACCACCTTAGGTGTATGTGGGTGGTGCCTTAGCCACTTGAGCCATAGGCACCAAGCCACCATGGCTGTTTTGAAGGTGAATTAGCCAAATATCTCTTCCAAGGTCCACTGGTATCATTCACTGATTTAACTCAACTTCTCTTATCAATCCTCCCCATTCATCAGAATTATAAAGTATTCCATAATATTGACAAGGAAGGAACCCTTACCAACTTGTTCTGTGAAGCAAATTATCAGCTTAATACTAAAGTCAGGGGACGACATAATGAAAAAAGAAAACTACAGAACATTATTTCTAATGAATATAGATGTAAAAATTCTCAAGAAAATCTTAGCAAATTGACTTCAGCTGTAAATCAAAAAAATAATTCATCACAACGAAGTAGGCTTCATCTCAGCCATGCAAGTTTGGTTCAGCATATGCAAATCTATAAATGTAATTCGCCACATAAATAGAAGCAAAAACAAAGACCATATGATTGTTTCAATAGATGTGGAAAAAGCATTTGACAAAATAAATCACCTTTTTTTGGCTAAGAACAATTAACAAAATGGCATAGATGGGATATACCTCAAAATGATAACAGACATCTATGAAAAAGCCATAGACAACAGGGTATTGAATGGAAAAAAATTAAAAGCATTCCTGCCTAGAACTAGAACTAGATTGTTCACTGCAGCTCAATGCATAATAGCCAAGTCATGGAAGAACCCTAAGTGCCCATGAACCCGTGAATGGATTAATAAATTATGGTATATGTATACCATGGAATATTAGGCAGCCTTAAGAAAAATGGAGACTTTACCTCTTTTAAGTTTACATGGATGGAGTTGAAACATATCCTACTTAGTAAAGTATCTCAAGAATGGAAGAAAAAATATCCAATGTACTAGTACTATTATGAAACCAATTTAAAATCCCTCATACTTTCACATGAAGAATAGATCACAACTATAGCCCAGGATGAAGGAGGGGGGCAATGGGGGGAGGGAGGAGGTCAGATCGAGGGAGGATGAATGGTGGAATTACACCTATGGTGCATAATGCAAGAGTACATGTCGGATCTATTAAGTACAGAGGATAAATGTCTTAACACAATAATTAAGTAAACAAGATGAGGTATATATTAGCCAGTGTGATGTAAATGCTCCTAATTCTATATGAAATCAGCACATTGTACCCCATAAATGCATTAATGTGTACATGATCTATGTGTTTATGATTTAATAAAAAATAATAAAGTTTTTTCGTACAATACAAAAAATAAAAATAAATAAATATATTCCAAGGTATTTCATTTTCTTTCATGTTACTATGAAGAGTATTGTGTCTTTGCTTTCTCAGGTTGACTGTTGTTAGTATATGTGAAAGTTACTGATTTGTGTACATTGATTTTGTAGCCTGAGACATTGCTATATATATTTCTCCATTGCAGGAGTCTCTTGGTTGAGTCTTTGGGGGGTATTCTAGGTATAAAATCAGAGAGTCAGCAAAGACCAGTAGTTTAACAGGGACATCCTAGACCCTTCTTGAGGTGAAACAGAAGGGATCCACTCAAATGACAGAAAAATTTAGGCTCTCTTTTCAGATGTTTGACAAATGACAGAAACTCTGAATGAAAACGTATGACATAATTATCACTTGAGGCCTCTTTTTCCTTCTAGTGGTAGAGAATTCTTTGTTGGTGCTTCACTTTCAGATCTGTGAGGCTAATTTCCAGGATTTTCATTCTCTCATTATAGACAAATTGATATTAAGGGTCATAGTCTTCTGCAAAAAGTATTATGTAGAAAAGAAAACCCATTAGGCAAGGGAACTAACAAACAGTTCTCATGCTTAGGGACAAGAATAATTTATTTGTGGGTGTGGGACAATGAGTTATTTGGTCCTTCTTCACAAATGAGATAACTGTCATATCCCATCATATCCCAGTACATGAATTATATATAACAACATTTGGTGAAATATGAAATTCTAAAAATACACTGAAATGCTGGAGTCATCTTAATGGTTTATTATGATAGGTGTTCCTGGTTTTGAAATATCTTCTTTCATAGAAGACAAATGGGGGCGACATTATTTTAGAAAGTCCACATCTTTTAAAAAGATGGATTAAAAGCTCTTTGAGACAGCTGTGCTGTTTTATTAGAACAACAACATTTTCTTCCTAAATAGTTCTTGAGGGTAATTGCATGGAATAATCGGGGGATGCTTTGGGCTCCATTCAAAACTGAAGCCCACAGAAATGTTGCACAGGAGAAGCTGGCAAGATAATCATTTTTTTTTTGTTATGAATAAGAACAATAAAAAAAATCAGGCAAATCAAATCAACAATGCTGTATTTTCAATCAAGAAGACATATTCTTTCTGTAGCACTCCCCATGTGCGTTGGAGTCAGAGAAAACTAGATTTGATCACCTTCTCTGTGCCATGGTCTGGTTTATCAAACTCTATGGAATCCCTATGAGTATGCTGTACCTCTCTTGGTCGTTATGAGATTTAAAAGAGATAATGCAAGTAATGGGCTTATCATGGTGACTATGGCTTGCAGAGGTAACCAAATCTGCTATTAGGAGACTAAATTGCTTAGTAGATAAACCCATAAGCTCCAATTATTAGATCCCCAAGATCTATTCTCTTACTCCTAGTATAACTGTAACAATTGACTCCATCTCTCTGAATATCAGCTAAGGCATCTTAAAAGTAGAGATGATATTAAGTACCTGCTTCTAAAACTGCTTAGTTCAGTACTTGGCACATAATTATAATATAATAAGAGCTAACAGTGGTAAGAATAGGCCTCCCCTAAAATACATAATACAACATGCACAATTTCTAAGCTTTTGTTTTTCTATTTTAAGGGTCTTTCGGTTTTGTTCCTTGTCTATTTTCATATCTCTCAAATGCCTCAGGGGAAAAATCCTAAATATATACCAAATACACAAGGGCACTGTGGAACTTGGGCACTGCACCTGTCAGCATGTCACTCATAATCATTTTTTCTGCTCAAATGTGCACACCTGGGGAAGGTTGAAAACACAGTCTCCTCCATTATCCTCCATTACAGTTGGGTAGGGAACATCTGGCCAATTAATTTTCAGTAGTCTAGGAGGCTGGATCACCAATTACAGCATTCAAGGGTTCCTATTTTCATTACCTTCCTATCATCGGCACCCACTAGGCTTGAGGAACTGTTTGCTGTGAAAGCTTGTATTGCTAACATTCTAGAGACGTCTATGAAGGAAAGACCACAAGTCATACAAGGCAGAAATGTAATTGGATATAATGTTCTCTTCAGATTTCTTTTACAAATATCCAAAGTGACTATGCATAAGTCAAGTTAACCGAGTTATGAATTTAAACACTATGCCCAAGACCGAAATATATTTGTACCAGAAAACATTTGGATTAACCATGAGGGCAGGCAATAGTTTATCAAAACATCTTCACTCATTCTTCCTTCTAATAAAAAAAAACAAATGTAGTCCTCAGGATAAGTATTAAGAATTCCCCAAATTTATCCTGAGGATCATTCTTAAATAATGAACTATCCCTTCCTCTTACAAATAAAAAAATCTTCTCTATGAGAATAATACTCACTAGGAGTCTCAGTTCGGGTCCGTCATTAAAGCAGAAATTTGCGAGTAGATGTTTATGTAGGCTGCTTCTCTCCTAGGACTCCGTGTTCGATGTAACTACCATTTGTCTAATAAATACAAGTCTTTGACAGTTCTATGGTGAACTCAGCAGGGTCCAGGCTATTATTTAAGGCTTTTTAAAGAATAAATATCAAATAATCTGAAAAGGCATTTAAGGGGTGAAAGGACAGCCATTTTTTTATGGTTGCTAGCTGCGGGGGAATGAAAGGAGGATTTTTCCCTCAGGAACGCATACTTCTTCTCTGGCTAATGGAGAACCCGGGCTGGCCTTGAGCTTCCACAGGCCGGTCAACACCTGTAATTGTGCTGAAGCAAGGTGGGGGTGGGGTGGGGGTGCTGGAATAGTAGAAGAAAACTTGATAATTCCCATTTTGTAACAGCGTACGTGTACACGTTAGGTCATATGCATGTGTTTATACTTAGAGCAGATTAAAAGCTGTATCAGTATCCTTAGTTTTTCACTTGAGGAACTATTTCTCCTTCACCAAAAAGGACAGTGGTAGGATTGAAATACCTCACCTCCTCTTTCAATGGGTGGGTGTATGACTCAAGCTAGACCAGTCAGATCCCGTGTCCCCGGAACTGGGAAGAAAATGGCTAAGAGCTGAGTCATCGTAGTAGGCTGACTTCCCCAGGAGGTCCTCCTCAAATTTTTGCTTTCTCGATATCAGATATCAGAGTGACTTCAGTTCCTCTGCCTTTGTGAGTAGGGTGACCAGATTTTAACATTGGCAAGGCTGGACAACATGGCTGGGGGGTGGGGTGGGGCCTGACAACAATGCAAACTTTGATAAGCAGTTCTCGATAATCACTTCTCAGCAATTATTTGTTATTATTACAGTTTAACATTATCAAATTAACAAAAATAATATAAAACTCATATTCTGGCGAAATAGCCACATGGCAACCGAAAACTGTATATTCCCTTCCTGCTCTTCCACCCGTTCGTGCATTCTTTCCAAAAATTGGGACTTTTTTAAAACACGGCAGGACACAGGAAAAATTGTTAAAAAGCAGGACATCTGGTCACCCTAGATTATCAAGAACTGCTTATCAAAGTTTGCATTGTTGTCAGGCCCTGCCCCACCCCACCCCCGTGTTGTCCTGCTTTACAAATGTTAAAATATGGTCACCCTAAACATACCTCCTTGTGGCTTTGATTTGCATTTCCCTAATAACTAATGTTGTTAAGCTTTTTTTTTTTTTTTTTGAAACAGAGCCTCAAGCTGTCACCCTGGGTAGAATGCAGTGGCATCACAGCTCACAGCTACCTCCAACTTCTGGGCTCAAGTGAGTCTCCTGCCTCTGCCTCCCAAGTAGTAGGGACTACAGGCTCCCGCCACAATGCTCAGCTATTTTTTTTTTTTTTTTTTTTTGGTTGTAGCCATCATTGTTTGATGGCCCGGGCTGTATTCCAACCCTCCAGCTCAGGTGTATGTGGCTGGCACCTTAGCTGCTTGAGCCACAGGCACCAAGCTTGTTGTTAGGCATCTTTTCATCAGATTGTTGGCCAATAGTTTATCTTCTTTAGAAAAATGTCACTTAAGATTATTTGTCTATTTTTTTTTTTTTTTGAGACGAAGCCTCAAGCTATCCCCCTGGGTAGAGTGCCATGGCATCACAGCTCATAGCAACCTCCAACTCCTGGGCTCAAGCAAGTCTCCTGCTTCTGCCTCCCAAGTAGCTGGGACCACAGGTGCCTGCCACAACGCCTGGCCATTTTTTGGTTGCAGCTATCATTGTTGTTTGGCGGGCCCGGGCTGGGGATTCGAACCCGCCACCTTAGGTGTACGTGGCTGGCGCCTTAGCCGATTGAGCCACAGGCGCCAAGCCAAAGTAGAATAAGATGATCTCACTTGACATCTGGTTAGAAAGAGACTTTGGAGTCTTCTTCTTCTTTTTTTTTTTTAATTGAGACAGAGTTTCACTTTGTCACTCTCGGTACTCTCGGTAGATTGCTGTGGCCATCATAGCTCACAGCAATCTCAAATCTTGGGCTCAAGTGATTCTCTTGCCTCAGCCTCCCTAGTAACTGGGACTATAGGCAACTGACACAATTCCCAGCTGTTTTTTTGTTGTTGTTGTTGTTTGTTTGTTTAGCAGGCCTGGGCTGGGTTCGAACACACCAGACCCAGAGCATGTGTCTGGTACCCTAATCATTGAGCTGTGGGTGCCCAGCCTGGAGTCTTAATTTTTTTTTTTTTTTTTTTTTTTTTAAGACAGAGCCTTAAGCTGTCACCCTGGGTAGAGTGCCATGGCATCATAGCAACCTCCAACTCCTGGGCTTAAGCGATTCTTCTGCCTCCGCCTCCCAAGTAGCTGGGACCATAAACGCCTGCCACAACACCCAGCTATTT